>JAZHYW010025957.1:0-58290 GCA_037355805.1 Ixodes ricinus | reverse complement strand
GTCAAGAAAATGTCAAGATAAAATGTCAAGATAAAATAAAATAAAATGGATAAAATGTGGATAAAATTGTTGTTGGGGGGGGGGGGGTTGGGGTGAAAAAAAAAAAAAAAAAAAAAAAAAAAAAAAAAAAAAAAAAAAAAAAAAAAAAAAAAAAAAAAAAAAAAAAAAAAAAAAAAAAAAAAAAAAAAAAAAAAAAAAAAAAAAAAAAAAAAAAAAAAAAAAAAAAAAAAAAAAAAAAAAAAAAAAAAAAAAAAAAAAAAAAAAAAAAAAAAAAAAAAAAAAAAAAAAAAAAAAAAACCCTTTTTTTTTTTTTTTTTTTTTTTTTTTTTTTTTTTTTTTTTTTTTTTTTTTTTTTTTTTCCTCCTTCCCTTCCCTTAATAAAAAGGTTAAAAGGATACAACTACGGTGTTTTAGTTTCGCTTCGAACGTGTGCTGCATGTGCTCTGTGCGTGTCGATCTGTTAAACTGCCAGGGTCAATATTATGTGCTCAAGGTCGGGCATTAGAAGTGAAGATAACCTGGTGACGACACGTCGTTTTTGAAAGTAAAATTTAAGCCTCATCTATATGAACCCTGTTGGATGAACAAAAGCGAAACAACAGTTTTTACCACCAAAATGTGTACCGGCTAAAAGAAACACGCGTCGCTGGAACGTAAAGCGAGAAAACAAAATTGATTTTTTTATGACGCTGAACTTGTATAATATTTGAAATCTTCCCACATGAGATAATTCTATTTTTCAACCTGAAAAAAACAATAAACGCATTATTTCTTATTCTGTAGGAGAGGGAAATGATATGTAATTGTCTGTGGTGTTAATTTGAATGTAAGTGATACCTCAACAAATCTAGACGAAAACAAAATTACCAAGTTTAGGGAATAATTTGTCTGTAGATTCATATTTGAAAATTTCTTCAAACCTCATCGTGAATAACAATAATCATATCTTAAAACGACACTTACCTAGGGCCATGCATAGGATCATTCTTAAAAGGTTAGTATCTCTCATCAATAACTTCGGCTATAAAGCGCGCTTCAAAATGGCACAAACGACAATCGTCAAACACCCGTCGTCCTCCCTTGCTTCTTCGCGAATTTATTTCTTTAAACTACTAAGCATGCCAGAGCATTGAAATAAACGGTAACGTTGCTCGCAAGGATTGAGGCGGCAACCGCATGTAAAAATTTGAAAGAAAATAAGAAATACGGCTGTAAATCACTGCCTGAATCCAAATGAAACCACCCACCTGTCTTTCGAAATTCGATGAATTTTGCATTTCTAGAATTCAAAAGTTCGAAAATTTTCTAATTTTCTTAGATAAATAAGCTTGAAACTTTCTCAATATTCTTAGCGTAATAAGTTCGAAAGTTCAAAAAGTGTCGCACTTTGTAGTGCAAGAAATTCGAAAGTTCGAAAAGAATCGAATTTTTTAGTCTATCAAGGTCGAAAGTTTGACAAGCATCAAATTTTTTAGTCTATCAAGGTCGAAAGTTCGACAAGCATCAAATTTTGCGGCGTAATAAGTTCGAAAATTCGAAAAGGATCGAACTTTTTAGCCTAATAAGTTCGAAGGTTCGAAAAAGCATTGCATTTCTGAACGTGCAAAGCTCGAAATTTCGAAAAGCGTTAAACTTCTTAGTTTAACAAGCTCGAAAATTCTACTTCCGTCGAATTTTTCAGCATAGAAAGTTCAAAAACTCGAAAACTTTCGCACTCTTTCGTATCGCTCGATTCGATCATCGAAACTTCGGTTCAAAAAATGTTCGCGGCTTCCCTAGTTGTCAAGCGACGCCACCAGATGACTCTCTTAGCACGAAGGGCGAGGGCACGGGGTGGGAGGAGGAGCAGATGGAACGCTGGAGAAGAAAGGGGGAAACCTCCTCCTTTCTTTAGCGTTCCGTCCGCTTCCTCCTCCCGGCCCATCTTACCCTCGCCCTTCGTTCTTAGGTTGCAACGGATTATAGTGGTAACCTCCTCGCGGGCCCGGTTTCCCCTGTTTCTCATTGGACACATGCTTGTTTTTAAATTGATTTTTTAACGCGAGTGCGTTAAGGAGCCCGTGTCGCAGAAACTACGGCCTGGGTGGCGTGGCAGGAAGCCGGGCGTCGGTGGTGTGACGCGAAGATCCTGATTGGTCGATAGGGTCATGACGTCACAGCCACATGACCTTGCGCGGGAATTTTAAACAACCCACAACACTCACGTGAAACGTGACGTCACGAGTGGAATGAAAGTGATTAAAAAACATGACATGTAATGCGAATTAAAGCTCGCCGCATGTCTCAAATAATTTCCGGTATAAAGTAATCCATTTGTTTTAAAGAAACTTTTTAAGAATTTCTAGGCGGGATTCCGACCCACGACCCTTCTTCGGTTGCGAGCCAGACACACTACTGACTATACTTCGTGTCACTAGTTGCGTGCAGTACAAGTGAGGAGAGAAAGGGGTAAGCACTCGAAAGGCTGGGGGGAAAAAGAGAAACCTCCTCTCCTCTCTAACGTTCCTAGCGCTCTCCCTTTCCCACTTCGCCCTCCACTGCCCGCCACTCCCCATCCCGCCAATTCAATAGCGCTCCCCTTTCTGTCTTAATCTGCCACTACCTTTCGCCTGCATTGCACACAACTAGTGACACGGAATGTCACGTGTGGCAGCGCAGCACTTTTTTTTCGCAGCACTTTTATCACTGTGTGTCGTGTTAGTAGAATTTGGCACTTTGCTGGGAGAGTCGGCTTAGACTGCTTCTTCATTGACCCTATTTTCGGGCCTCAACAGCGGCAGAGAACAGTTTCCATTAACGCGTTGAAAGAGTTGTCCCTCTGGTCCCGATACGGCATTTATGCCAGCGTTCATCGAGGTCAGAGCAGACGTGCCGAGCGGAAAACGTGTGCGCACTAAAACCGTTAGGCAGCGAGACACATTTTATGTGTTCATGTTTGTTCCGTGTTTTCCTCATTTGCGCCGTCTGGCGTGCGGAGGCGCTGTCGCCATAGGCCACTTAGACGCGCCAATGGGACTTTGTGAGGTCCGTCAGCATGGCAGCGTTCGCCGTGCGGTGGGTCCTCACCCTAGAGATATCTTACACCGTGGTTAAAACCTGAAGTCAAGCCTAAGTGCTCTCCTTCTTAGTTTGGGTCGCCCATCAGCGTGAGCTCGTGTCTGTCGCAGACGGCTATACCGTGGACCAGTTAGTGCACAGCTGGGACTCCACGTTCCCGGTAGACCTGATACCAGGACTGGCGCTGTCCCAGTTTGACCTCATCAACTACTCCTACAGAAACTCCACGTACTCTTTCAACAACGGTAAGCATCGCCTCCCGCTTCGTTTTTGTACGTTACAGATTTTGTAGGGAACGGGTTAAGAACCGACCTTTCGGTTGGGGGTTGACAGCCCTAGTGAAAAAAATCATATAAATGTACCATATTAATATACAAGAAAGAAACTACAGCTGTGTTTCGACTTATTGATCAAACAAGTAGCAGCATGGGGAAACAAAACAAAACGCAAACACAAAGGAATGTTCTTCTGTATAAAGCTGATGAGAAACACTTGGGGGACACTTATAATCAAGGATGAAGAAAGAATAAAACAATTAAAACTGGGACAAAACAACACATCTTTCAACCAACACGCTCTTCTCCCATGCGACACTTATAAGCTGCACCTTAAGAGTGAACGCGATAGTGCATGCTGTCGGACCTCAATCGCAAAGCCTTTCTCATAAAAACCCGCGCTTGTTCCCAAGCCGTGCAAGCTTGTGCGTGGTTTAGACGGAATTGTCACGCGTCGCGTGACGCCATGTCACGTGACGTCACATGGGTTGTGACGTCATGACCCTATCGACACGCTCAATCGAGCGGAAAATGTTCCGCTATATTTGGTGCAAAAGTTTTCACTGAATTTATGGGAACGTTTTCCCGTCAAATGTAGCGGGTCGATAGGGTCATGACGCTCACAGCTATTCTGTGACGTCATATGTGGCAGTAACACGTGGAGTCGCGCGTTGCATATTAGTAATTTTTGGTCCCACCGACTCCGGATTTTGTGCCATATGAGCTCCTAAACGCTATCGTGTTAGAGCATAGCATACGTTTTAAACAAGTTAATGCATATTCTTTGAGTACAGGTTGTCCGTGAGACACTAATATTCCAAATAAATACATAAATCGTAGTGTTATAGTAATAAAGCTGTTAAAGACAAAACTGCCGTCGAGTAAATAATATTTATACTTTCTTACCATTAAAATAAATGACAGTAGATATGGGCATCACATTACTTTCTGCAGACAATAGCCTTATGTTTAATTCCGTCAGCTGCATAAACAAAACAATTAATTTCTCTTTTTGACATGCATAGAGTTCCTTTGCTTGCTGACATTTAGTCTTGGTGTGCCACTGCCCGTACATGGGCGGTGTAAACATAGTTCTTTTTTCCTCTTTCTCTCTCTCTCTTGGTGTGTTCAACACCCTTCCTAGATTTTACACAACTAGCTGGAACACAAACACTGCTGCGTAAGCTCCTGATAATAAAGTTTTCAGCAATTATGTTGTGACAGGCGTGACAATGCCTAAAAAGTGTACACTTTGGACCGATTAATTGGACAAGGAGTTAGTCGTCGGTTAATGCATTGATCCTTTACCCAAAAATAATCATCAGTTAATTGTACATCCCTAATTATCTTTTAATCTAGCTCTTTCCCGTGGGGACCTAAACTATATATGCGACTGAGTTTTCGTCGAAGTCTGATACACTCAACCATTATGATGGGGGGCACGCTAACTTTTTGCACCCGTAATGTGGTAGTAGGCTGCTTCAGAGTATACCCAATGCTACACCCTTTCAGCACCCTTAGTTCAAGTACTACATACATTTTGATCATAAACTGCGTTGTAGTTACATTGAATACCCTTCATTTTTGAAGGGTATAACAAGGGTGCAAAAAAGTGGAAGCCGTTTACAACTCCCTGTAACGCTGAATTAGAGCGCAGCTCTTGAGGAGGAGGAGGGAAGGGTACGGAGGGGGCCAAGTGACCTCGGGGGGAGGGAGGGGGTCACGTGGCCTCAGGGGGTCACGTGACCTCACTGATGACGTCATCAATGACGATGACGATGACGATGCGGATGCCGCATCGTCATCACGTGACGATGACGTCATCAGTGATGATGACGATGACGATGCGTATGCCGATGACGTCATCAGTGACGTCACTGATGACGTCATCGGCATCCGTATCGTCATCGTCATCATCATCACGTGACCTCGGGGGTCACGTGATCAGGGGTCACGTGACCTGGGGGACCACGTGACCTGGGGCTAGGGGTCACATGACCTGGGGGTCACGGGACCTGGGGGTCACGTGACCTCGGGGGTAGGTCACGTGACCTGGGAGGTCACATGACCTCGGCGGTCACGTAACCTCGGTCGGTTACGCCGACGGCGACAGCGCGGACGGCGACGGCGACGCCGACGGCGACGCCGCTCATGCCGGAAACGGGCGCCTAAGAGCCGCGCTCTAAAAGAGATGCTGTGGTCGCTGTGTGGGGACAGCTTTAATCGGAGCTTACTTTATCTGCTACTTCGAATCCTATGATGCCGATGACGTCATCAGTGACATCACTGATGACGTCATCGGCATCCGTATCGTCATCGTCATCATCATCACGTGACCTTCAGGGGGTCACGTGATCGAGGGGTCACGTGACCTGGGGGACCACGTGACCCGGGGGTCACGTGACCGGGGGTCACGTGACCTCGGGGTAGGTCCCGTGACCTCGGGTCGGTTACGCCGACGGCGACGGCGACGGCGACGGCGACGCCGCTCAAGCCGGAAACGGGCGCCTAAGTGCTGCGCTCTAAAAATGATGCTGTGGTCGCTGTGCGGGGACAGCTTAATCGGAGGTTACTTTATCTGCTACTTCGAATACTTATTTCTTGTACCACGGCTTTTTACTTGGAGATACATTTCTTAAAGCTGTGAGGTAGTGTGCTTCGTGTAAAATATTTACGAGAACAAAGCAGGATACACTTAGCAGAGCGCGTTGGATGGGAGTACAAGTTCACACGGAAAGAATAAAAACACAGAAAATATACGAGGGACAGACACACACAGTTCTTGTGTGTCTGTCCCTCGTATATTTTTCTGTGTTTTATTCTTTCCGTGTGAAAGCATGCATATTTGTAACCTTCGTGATTGCGGAGGCGATCACCTGCAAATGAGTATACCTTTCTATTGTCGAGTATATAAGGCACTCAAATTGGATGTGATTCCAGTCCCGTGGGTACTTCACTGCTCTTCACCTTAGTGAAGCGCAGTTCCAGGCCCAACTCATGGGTGGTGCCAGCGTGTTCCTTCCTCGTGACAGCTGACAAGAACTCGGTCGTAAGCAAACACAAGTGTGCAAACCAGCCTTTGGAGTGCTCTTGTAACACCCTAAAGGTGTTAACCATGAGGCCAGCTATTTTACACCCTCGAGGGCGTAAAATGTGTTAATGTGTACTCGAAGCGCGATTACCGCCGTGACTTCAAGAGCGCCAGGTGTGTCAACCGTGGCCGTTCGTCCCACAGGTCTGTTTTCGGTGTTGCATGTCAACTTCAACCTCCAGCGGCACATGGGCTACTTCCTCATCCAAGTCTACGTCCCATGCGTCCTCATCGTCGTCCTCTCCTGGGTCTCCTTCTGGATCAACAGGAAGCCACAGCGGACAGGGTTGGCCTCGGTACGTTGCTTTACCATTGTCCTTTTCGCAAAGTTTAAGCCGCAGGATGCTAGTTTATTTGTTTCTTTTTATTTAACCTGCAGCGCCGATTATAATTTTCCATCGCAAAAAAGTTTTAATGGTACAAATATGCAAATAGGCAAATACCCAAATACAAATATACAAATAAATAAATATTTATATATACGTACATAAAAATATGCACAGAAATGCACTCAGGTATACGGGACAATGCGCACAAAAAGTCGAGCAATAATTAATCTACCTATTAAGGAAATAATCATAACACGGGAAAGGGAGCACTATACTCTGTTCCATCTTATGACGTACCGCAGGAAAGGCTACAAGTGCGAGCTCCTTGCTCTAGGGCACATCTCGGCAGCACAAGCTCGCGCGTCAAGAGCAGCTCCCAACGCTATGAGCTCGCGCTTCTAGCCTTCTCTGCGGTACAACATAAGGTGAAACGGAGTATAATTACGTTCGTTCAACAAACATTAAAAATAACAATTAATTCAAAATCATTCAAATAAAATGACTGGATAGCCAATTCTGTTCTCCAACTTTACGTAGAAACACAATAGTATGTGACCAGCACCATCACCATCATTATGTTTTAATAATGCCCCATAGACAACCGATTCCCTACAATGTGGCCCGACGGAATATCATATCATAAGAAGTGTGCGTGTACGCGCATTTTCTTTTCAATGTTGCGCGTTGTCTTGCTGCTCGCATTTTATCGTGATAAGGGTTACGATCAAAAAAAAAAGAAAGTGGAGAAGGTTCCAGGCATTCAGTCATCCTTTCAGCATTAGTTGGAGACGAAACAAATTGAAAGCAAGGAAGATCGGGGAGGTTGGTTAAGGCAAAACCAGAAGCATGGGAAGTTCCATCTCATGTTTTGTATTTTACAATGTAGGGCTGGCCTTCGGTTAGTAATGTTGATTGTGAAACGAAGTTTACTTCCAGAGAAGAGGAGCCATTTCTTGGGGGGCGTCAAACAATCAAGAGAATTATTAACACCATATTTTTAAGGTTAGACGAAGGCCTTTCTTTAAAGACGCATAAGTAAAATATGTGACGTTCGTGTCGTCGCTGGTTTGCGCTGCCGATTAAACATTCAGCCAGTGCAGTACGACCGCCAGCCTGACGTCTTTAACTTGCATCAGGCAGCATTGAAGCAGCACGACCGCTCGCCTGCCGGTCACGTACGAATTTCTATATACGAGCTATCTTAGCCAATCCCGTTCTGTGGACGTGGCCTGTGATACGCTTTCCGCGCGTCACGGTGCACCCTCTCAAGGTCACGTGACACTCACGTGGCCTCTGATTGGCTCCGATGGCTCGTAGCATCCGCTTCGCTTAAACGTAAGATGAAACGGAGTATAGCAACTGATTTCATTGTTGCTGCAGCACCGCGATGAATAGGACACGCATAGTTAGGACTCCCAAGGAGCAGCGTGAATACTAGGAGAGGCAAAGGGAAAAGAAACGCCAATACGACCAGCGGCTGCGTACTTGCGAGCGGCGGCGACATTACGTGCAGTGCAATAGGCAATCATTGCAGGTGATACCACAGCTCCGCTGACCAACCACCTCCACAGCGTAGATTGGAGCCCCAACTTTTTTGTTGTTTTCTTTATGGTCCTTTATCGTAAGAATTCCGCTTTCGTGCTCCGTTTCACTTTAAGTACGAGCGTATGGTCATTGACAGAATGAGAACGGCAGGGAGGTCTCTCAGCCATCCCGCCTCCAGCGCCAGCTTCCTACTTTCGCTAATGCTTCGGTATCTCGTGAGCTTGGAGCCAGACTTGTGCCTATCTTAAATACTCTACTCAAGATACTGTATTTCAAATACTTTTGGTATAGTATCTCGATATCTTGTAACTACATTTCGTCTAGAGCATGTGCTACTCTATCTTAATTACATCTCTCGCATGTTGTACTCATTATCTAAAATACTTTTTCAACCTTCGAAAATATTTGTCCCCGGAACAATCTACGGAACGGATCGTCAGACTCCAGGGTAAAGCTGAACCGATTGCAGACTTGGGGGCAAGCGACTAAACACAGGACAGGAAACGAGGCGCGAGCAAAACGCAGCCTCCGAAGGTTAACAAAAGATCAAATGGATAGCCGGAGGTACGCCCGCCTTTATGTGTCCTCGTGTCTGTTTTTTTTTTTTTTCTTCCAGTTATCTTTAAATGTTACGTTACGCTTGAAGCTAGCAAAGTGCTGGTGACGTAATCGGGATTTTACACTTTTGTCTCAAGCTAGTGTGGTTCCGTCAGCGGAAGATTGCGACGCCAACGCTTGGTACGGTTAGAATGGACCACTTTCGGAAATCGCCGGTTCAGGGGTTCTGGTGTGAAAATGCGCGAGCACGTTTTTAGGTGAGCGCGAACACCTCCTTGGCCATGGAAGTTAGATCCTGCTGGTTTTATTGAGATACAAAAACCTATATTGGGCCCCTTGTGTGCCTATTGTGGCATAACTTTGGGCTCGTTTAAAAGCCTATTTTTTATCTCTTCGCGAATGCGCACATTGTTTCGTTATCAGAATTCTCCAACCTAGTTTTCCGCCAGGTGGAGAAAGCGGTTTCGTGAACAGTATCTTGTGTTATTGTGCTTCCCTCTTGACCTTCCTAATAGTTTTGGACCGTTTGAAGGTGCGAGCGCTCCTCCTCGCCCTTGACTGGGGAGTCAAAATACTCGCTCTTATGGCGAATTCAACTAGGCGTTTTGGAGCGCGCCGGGGTCAGTTGAACAGATCCGGAATGGAGCACACGATCCGAATGGTGTCGCGCCGCCTACGGATCCCCACTGGAACATGACCACTGCTCCGGGATCGGCGGATGTCTTCCCGTCATTCACCTGCCCGGGAATCCCCTTTCCGCGGCCGCCGTGGTCGTTTCGAAGACGTTTTCGCTATCGCGGCAGTAACGCGTGTTTGACGCACGAGCGGCAGGAATGGCTCAGGAGCTTCTAGCAAAGATTGCCGGAATGCCCGTAGCGCGGCAAAACCTTCTCTTCTCCTTCCCATGGAAAACAAACCGGCTGTCGAGCCAAGGGGTAAGCAAGCGGCCATTACGAATTGTTCTGAGTCGAGATGGGCGAGATCAGGCGAGATGCCCCGCGAGAAAGGAAGTCACGTGTGTGCGCCGAGGGCTGGCTCGGCTGGCTTCCGGTTGACTCCGCCGAAATCGTCGGAGCGACTTTTCTCGGATCCAGATCGAGATCTAGAGCGGAGCTAATCCAAAATGACCAGTGGAACACGTCCGTCTCGATCCGGATCGCCCAGTGAAATAGGCTCGCTCCAGAAAAGTCGATCCCGGCGCGCTCCAAAACGACCAGTGGAATTTGCCATTAGTTGTTGATCAGCGACAGAGACTGCTTTCCTCTAGCCGATGCGTGCACATTTGTCATTCACGCGCATATTCATAATCAAGTCTGGCTGCCTGATCAACTTCTAGTCCGGCAGTTAGGGATGTAGACCAACTCATGTTTGGATGGATGGAAGGATGAATCCGGCTGAGCCCTTTGGGTCGGGCGGTAGCTCACGCCACCTAGCCATTTTGTTTCACCATATAAGCTTAGAATATTTAAATGTGAAAACTATATTCACTCAGCACTGAAAAGAAAGTGAGGAAAGTGTTTGCAAACAAACCGGAGCGCCCCTAGCGGACGCCACCAGCGCCGCGCATGCGCGATGTGGTGTGGACGAGAAGCTCGCAGTCGCCCATAAACAAACCATTGGAATGCGATGTTGTAGGCGTCGGTGTGAGTCCCCGTGCTCTTTTATGCTTTGGATTTGTTGAGTCCACGTCTTCCTAACAATGTCTGACTACTTGAGTGGCTTCAGCAAAATTTACGAGGCTCGTTAAATCACAAAACGTCGCGTGAATAATGTGACGTGCGGCAACTCATCCCGCGTGGACGCCGCAGAATGGGCGCTAAAGCCTGACTCGCACGATCAGATTCTGCTCGCTATTTTCAGTCGCAACGTCACTCGGGCTGCAAAAGCGTGGACTGTAGCTGAGATGGTCGACGTCAATACTGAATATCGCAATCAGAATAGGGCATTACAAGTCGGTGATGGCCACTACAGGATAACAATGACCAACATCTCCTTGTGTCTACTGTTTACACTGAGCCTACTTACCCCAACCAACCTTCACAAATTGCTTTGAAGCCTGTATTTACTTCTTATCGCAGTAACCTGGTCAACGTTTGGTCTACGGGCCGCTGTCGTTTGAACGAGCAGACGACAAAAAGCAGGCAAGTTTGAAAGTGCAGACGACAGTTCGAGCGCATGCGCAATGGAGTGTGGGCAAGAAGCACCGCGTCCCGCGTCAACAAACCATTCGAATGTCGTGTTGTCGGCGTATGTGTGAGGCTCCGTACTCTTTTTTCACATTGAAATTGTCGACTCTACGTCCTCATAGCAATGTCTTACCACTTTAGTCGCCTGAGCGAAATTATCAAGGTTACGCCGCAAAACGTTGCGTAAATATTTTGACGTGCGGTGATTTGTTCGCGTGAACGCTGCAGAATGGACGTTAAAACCATGATGAGATTCTTCTTGCTATTTTCGGTTGCGACGTCGCTCGTGCTGCAAAAGTGCTGGTGGTAGCGGCGATGATCGACGTCGATACTGAAAATCGGAAGCGGAAACAGACCAAGTGAATCAGGTGCAACAATTCAGTGATGGCCCCTGGTGCCAATGATCAACATCTTGTATTTATTGTTTACACCGAGCCTACTTAAAAGTATATTGAAGCCTGCAGTTACTTCTTATCGCAATCGCTGGGTCAACGTTTAATCTCCAAGCCGCTTCTCTTTTTTTTTTTTTCTTTTTTTCACGAGCAGACGACGAAAAGCAGGCAAGTTTTAGAGCAGACGACAGTTTAAACGATCAGGCGGCCGTTTGCATTTGAAGACGCACTGAACCCGCGGGTGGTCCGGGCAGCTTTGCAGTTTTTCCCTCGTTCATGTCGGAACAAAACAAATAAATCTGACGACTACGAGTATCCGTCAATTCAACCCAAAGTGTTTCCCGCACAAGCAGTCGTAGTTCAACAACGTCTGGTTTGCCCTTTTCACGGCTACAATCCCCGTTCTCGGACGAACGGAGGAGGCAAAAACAAATATTAACACTGATCTTCAAACCTTTCCAGACTTTTTTGGTAAAGCCCCCGTCGCGGCGTTTTGACAAGAAGGCAGGTTTTTTTGTCTGGTTTCTTCCAAAAAACACAGGAATGCATGTGTCACACCGTGACTTCCGCCCACCGCTTAAGACCGAATCGTGCGCCCGACGCGCCACCACCGCGGTGTGGCGTAACAGAGTTCAGTTCATGTATACAATGCCGGACGTGTCAAGCATTGCTGAGGCCGTGGGCACGCCTCAGCAATGCTTGACTATCAGACGATCTACCCACACCAGCAGCAACATGGCGGCGCCCAGAGGCCGTACTTGCTGACGTCTTTATCAGCGCTGAGATGTTCCGGTGGCGTCCTCTTGCGGCTCTTGTTCGTGACAACACGACCAAAATTATACTCGCCGTGACGTCGCGAGTTGTAGACCTGGCCACTTATCGTTATAAGTTCGAACGACAATTTTCATGGCGTGTGAGTGTGTGAAGAGCACGGTGGAAGCTTAAAGTCAGCGCATTCTTAAACCAACAGTCAAAGTTGTCAGGTTGACGTGACTCTATTATTTTTTCTTTTAGTTGATGAAAGCCAGATTAATTCATATAAATCCGTC
Organism: Ixodes ricinus; assembly: GCA_037355805.1. Taxonomy (NCBI): domain Eukaryota; kingdom Metazoa; phylum Arthropoda; class Arachnida; order Ixodida; family Ixodidae; genus Ixodes; species Ixodes ricinus. Next base: position 45,808 of record JAZHYW010025957.1, on the reverse strand, counting down.
GCAGTCAGCGTTTGATCGAACGTGAAATGCATCGACGTTTTTCGTCGCTCACGTTGCCAATAACAGAAGCTACAAAAGCAAGCTCCGGGCTTTCCGCGTCCAAGCCGAGCACACGCGCCCGTCCAGTCCCACTTCGCTCGCCCATATTTTGAAACAAACTGCGATACTACATCAGAGTACTCCAAGCCCGGGGTGAAATTCTATCCGCTTTATTTTAAGCTTTCCTTCGCCGTCGTCTCTGAAGAGTTTCGAAACTCACGAAACGTTGAGCCGTATATAAACAAAGGTTGTTGGTTTCTCATTTAACCCTCTAACCTTTCCGCGAGCCACGAGAGGCTCTCATCAAAGATCGCACTGTTTAGCCTCCCTTGTCGGCAGACAGGCTGACTAATTACTTTTTGCCAGCATCCACAGAAGCGAGACAAATAAGTAAAAACGATTCGAGGGGCAATGCAATGTAAAGACAGGCTTTTGGGCATCTGGACAATGCCAGGTCTTGTTTTGCCTGCGTATGTGTGTGACATTCAGCTTGGTCTAAATGCTTCACAGAAACAACGCGTTTTCTATTTTTTAAATATTTTTTTATATCTGTTCAAATATAGCCGGAAATAACAACAACGGTTTCCTGGCGTAATTAAGTAATGTAGTGATAGACAGACATTTTCTAAAATATTTATTTATTTCGTTACAATATTAAAAATGCACATAATAATTTATTTCTTATTTTTTTATTGTCGACGTTGTGGAAGTTCACAAATCTAAATGCGGAAAGCAAGTCGTCTGCTTCTTGCAGTGACGTCAAAACGGCGCAGAGTTCTGATTGGCCTTCATTGAAAGGATAGTGGGTAGACCTCAATGCTAGATGCCTCGAGGCCTACCCGATATTTTTTTTTAATCAGCCAATAGGAGCTTGACGTTCTGACATCATCCCAACCCCAGTCCAAAAAGGGGACGACCTTGCGCTCCTGATATCTTTTTGGTTGTCTTGGGGCACTTTAAATAAATATTGTTTTTACTATGATGATTATTGAGAGCAATAGATGCGCGGCCATTGCTTACTATGTTTGCACTTTATGTTTTCGAATTCGTCCTTCAGCCTTCTTACCGGGTAATACCAAAGTGCCGCAGGCTACGGAGTGATATTAAGATCGCCACGCACTGTGTTTCTTCAACTGCCGCTGACTGTAACGGATGACGTATACGGGTTTGCTCGTTACCTCTCATTAAACACACAAACGCCGCAAAGTAAGTTGAAAGTATTTCATTTCAAAACGCGAAAATGGGCACACTTCTACAGCCGACCGATCTCAAATCCTTGGGGAGCTATCTCGCCGTTGTTTGTGTACAAGTTCGCCGACAGTCGGGACCCGAAATTTAAAAAGAAATAAGTTAATCGAGTTGTACCTTTGTTAAGCCGCCTCAATATCTCATTGTGAACCTATTTTTATGACTTTTCTTCCTCTCGCGTTGAGACAAGTCACTTGTCGTTATCGACCATCTCTGCTTCTTACAACGCGAACACAGCACCCGCCGCACCCTGAGATACCTCGCCTAAACTGGTCCGCTCTCTCGTTTTGGCGGATTTTGTGGCCCGCACGCCGGACTATGTGTAATGCATCAGTCTAGGCGTCCCTCATAATTTATGACGAACGCATCACTGAAACGCTCCTAGCGCAATAGTGTTAAGCATGCAAAAAAACGCAGCTTGCATAGGTATGAGCGGTACGCTGCGCGAAATACTTGGCAGAGACGAAAATCTCTTCCAGACACCGCACTTTTAGTGGCATTGAAGAAAAATTCAATAAAAGACGAGCGTGCTAAAATTGGCATTAAAGGCGTTCTACGTCGCTTCATCTCAACGGGGCTTACTTATTACGCACACACACATACACACACAAAAACGCGAGCAAGACGCCACAAAATCTGCACACCGCTCACACCTAAGCTGACTGTGTGGTGGAAGCTACATGCTCGTTGGAGCAGTCGCACGCGTCGTATCTTTTGTCACGTGATCACCCTTCCACTCATACCCGCGAGAAAAGTGGGTGAGTCACGTGATGGGAGGAAGATGGTTGATTGGTCCGGCGAACGCGTAGCTCCCACCGCACTGTCAGCTTGGGGGTGAACGGAGCACAGCGCACGCCGAACGACACGTAAAGACATGGGCGTGCGCATGTTAATCACAATTGATTCACACAGGTGTGCGCACGGTAAACCGACTGGCCGCCAGATACACGGACCCAGACGCATACGTTTTCATATGCGGCAGCACAGATACGCGTAATGACGGACACTAGATGCTTCACTTAACCAGCCTGAAGCAGTGCATCTGCTGTATGTTGAGCTAAGAAATGCGCGATACGCCGAGCCAGCAATGCCTAATATAGTAGGCTGCAACGCAAATGAGGGCCTGTGTTGCTGGGCGCAAATGGTTCCTCCCCACTGCAGCCATTGCCTAATACAATCATATAAATGGCACACTAAAAAAGAAATAAAGGTCCAGTTTTACGCGTGATCGAAAATGAAGACTTCGTGGTGTTTTGAAATCGTTCCGAATATTTTGAAATTAAAACATCAAAACCGTTAGGTCTCTGAGCTATTTTATGTAAATTAATAAGTGTCGTACGGGTGGGGGGGGGGGGGGGTTGTGACTTTGTTGACGAAAAACTGAAGTGAGAGGATGAGACAAGGGGGTTGGCCGAGATTCAACGTGGAGTCATTTGTGGTTTCGAGATCAGCTGAGCTCAGCAGACGACGGTTTTTTTTATCTCACTCAGAGAAACAACTATTATTAGTTGAAGACTAGGCTTTATTAAAAGCGCACTTAAAGACGTCTAGTTACATTGCTTTTTTTATAGGTTGACTGACTATTACATGCTGAAAATATCTATGTACAACACTCATATGTGCTACTATCCAAATATAACAAAAACTGCTATTAAGGACAAGGAAGCAACATCCGACCATCAACGAAGAAATAATCGAGAGTGCGGGCGAGCTGGTGCAAGTTGAACATAATGGCAAACTTGAGACCAAGGATAAGGAAATGACAAACGCGAAGGAGACAGGAAAAGAACAGACAACGTCGCCTTGTTCTTTTCTCTGTCTTCGCGTTTTTCTGTCTTCCTACCCCAGTCTCCGGTTTACCATCAATGTTCAACCCGACCATGTCGATTTGCACACTTTCAGGGTCAATAACATTATTTTTGTGTCATGTAATATTAGAAAAGCAATATTAAAATAAGCTGTCTACAACTTAGAGGTATAGGTTCAGAAATTAGTTCTACATGGCATCATTCTTTTATTACCTATACTCGTATTCAACTCAAGAACCGTAATAATGAAGGCCCAACTCCTCGCGGAACCATTACTAATTTACTCACTATTGTACTTACTAATTAACTTACTAGTTTTGCCCTTCATGTATTGAATTAAAATATTTGCACGTGAATCCGAGATTAACTTTATGTTAACTTTATCAAAACGTACGCGGCACAAAAGCTCCATTTCTTCCTTCGACATCCAAATACTGTTAGAACAACTTGGCACAGCACAAGAGAACACCTTCATCTGATCATGTTCTTTGTTCAGCTTGGGTTCGGCGGCGAAACGACTGAAATGATGCCGGGGAGGATTACCGATGTCTACGGCCGTACTAAACGTACCCGCTAGTGCTAGTTTCCATTAAAATGAACTAATGTAGAGACTATAGTCTTTTTATTTGTTTATTTTTATGGAGACACAATGAAAGAGCAAGTCGACGACTTCGACTGATAACGTGCTGAACAGTACAAGAACAGATGAACTGGCAAGTTTAGTGTTCAATGTACGGTTTTTGAGGACACCAACGTTTTGCGAAAATGGCTGACCGACCTCGCAACCCCCCCTGTAACTGTCGCATAGAATGCTAAAAAAAAAAGAAGCGATATTTTCTCGATCGGTTTCTTTAGACAATTTAAGTACTCGAGAGATGTTTCGACTGGTCCATTCTAGGCCGAGTAGGAAGTTTTTTCAACTATCAGCCCTGCTAAAGTATTCATTAGGAGCATTTCACAATCTTCACCTTAAGAAAATATTTCTTATACAGACATTTTTTTACAACGTATTGACAATATGAAATAATTAGACAAACCGGTCAATTGAAGTCTAGCGTTTGTCTTTCGTATAATTTGTTGAAATAAAATTAAAGGATGCAAAAGAATTTAACTTCCAGCAAGCTTGGCTCAAGTCAAATGCCAGGCAATACACTTCATGGATTTGGGTAGACAGATATTTATTTGTTTGAACAGATGCGCTTTTTACTTTAAGAGGCGTCGAGAGTAAATCCGGCATCGACAGCGCAACACTCGAATGATTTCCATGCAGACAGCTTTTTTCGGCGTCACATGTTGCGTGCCTCAGGCCATTTTGTGAGGAACTCAAAAGCTGTCTCTGGCACGTCTTTCACCTTGGAGGCCCCGAGCCTTTGTGTCTAAATAAATTAATTTAATTGGATATCTAAAGAAAATGGAATGACTGCAGACATAGAACTGAGCACAATGTATAGTTTCTTTAAATTTATAATTAAACAGATCAAGCGAATGTTCATACAGCAAAACTTATTCCGCGATGCAACCAAAAGCCACTGTTTTGGATGTGTTATGAAGGCAGAGCACGATGCTTTCAAGAACCCCAGAGTGACTGTGACTGCTTACGTTAACTCTATTTGTCTTTTTTCTTTAAGATCATAAATTCGTGATCATAAACATACCTTACGCTTTTTATTGCGCCGCTACCACTTAGCCACTATCACTTAAGCAAATTTCCGCCGTCATAAATAATTTACCTCTCAACCCTCGTGTATCTTAGAGTCATCTACATACTCAGTGTGCGCCAGTGCTAACGCTGATTTCTTTTCTTACACGTATCCGGTACGCCGACGGTGCAAATAGTCAAAACGTGTCATAAATATCAAGGGCAGAAGTTGCGCACATAATGATGGCATGTAGTTGGGTGGTAAAACTAACTATCAGACGATACTTCTCAAAGCAAGGCGAAAACATCGCGGTAAAACGGGGGGGGGAGAACACGAATACAACGCCTTCGTCATGGCTCGGAGGGGAGAGAGGAGTGACGAGTTGAAGCCACCTCATGCCGGCAGCGTCACGAGATTCCAAGATGGCGGTGCCCATGCGACGGAGGGTGAAAATGTTCATAACTCTTTCGAAAAGAGTTGTGGGCTTGCGCGAGCTCTCGCATCCACAGGAGGAAGTGGGTAGAGACGAAATAGAAAACGACAGAGCGAACGATGCATGTTTTTGGTGGACGCGCGAAGTGCTCGCCCATGGGCAGTGTTTCCGTCAGAAGAAGAGTGTCGAACCGGAACCAAACCGGTACCGAACCGTTATTTTTAGCCGAACCGGTACTGAACCGAAACGAAATCTTCGCCGCCATCATGTAACTAACCCGGAACTTAACCGGAAAAATGTTACGGTAACCGGTTTAAACCGGTTCAAGGTATTTTTTATATTTTTGTTAGTATCGCAAAATAAATATATTAGAGAATAAAAAATGGCAGCTGTATTTCTATGTATTGATGAAATCGTCATATACGAAATTTCAATGTACGAGAAATTGTGGGTTTTCGTGGCGCTTTGAATTAGCACTATGATTAATCATGTGTCACGTGGTCACGTGACGTCAAGATATGCTGTCAAGTAATGTCACGTCATGTGACCTAGTCACATTACTCGCTGCGTTAAATCGATTTAAATTGAGAACGTTATTATAGATTTAGTAGCGTTGTTAAAACCGTGACGTCGCATGACATCAAGGCTTTGCACCACGAGTCAGTGACACCGTGAGTGCTCGATTGTCATGAACCCGAGTCGAGTGCTCGTGCTCGTGACAATCAGCATCATCAAACATTTGGGTAATGTCTAGTGTTTAATCAATGGTAAGATTTGCCGAACTTCAACAATATCTGAGGCTCATGCCCATGCGCTTTGCCATCCCCAGGTCATCACCATGATGAACACCCACGGTATGTAATTAGCGTCAGATAATGTGACCGCTTGTTCTAATTGCGAGTTGAGGGGGAAAGCTGTTTATTTCTATTCTTTTGTTTGAACCAACTTCTTTGCTTGCATGTGACTTATCGATATGACGTTACATACAATTACAAGTGTGTACGGGAGGGATACCTTAAAGGAAACATCCTGGCCTTGTAGGGACAGCCGAACGTTGGCAGCCACTCTAAGCATCACAGGAATGTCGTTCTCAAGGTTTTCTCCAAACTTCGACCATCTCCATATTTGGTTTAAACTTCACAGTTTTTGGGTGCAAAATAATAACAAGGGAGGATTACTGTTAACAGGTGACGCAAACATAACTGTCGGATTAACAGCCCCAAACGAAGAAGGAGCCCTTCAGGAATAAAAACAATATTACCTAAAGAAGAGACAAAAAGAGAAAGGGGGGGCGGTATTAACTTTGCATCTACGGCACAAACCAGAAAGCGTGGCCCCGGAAACTGCTTTGCTTGCAAAGACACTTTTGATATTTGTGGTGCCAAATGCTCGCACGACGCTGCACCAATCAAGACTAATTTGCGTCTCTCAAGTACATGGCTTTCACTGAACGCGAACCTTCTGCAGCGTCCATTTTGCACCACCGGACTTCATTTTCTCAGCAAGAACAAATCGCAATAACCACCAGCATATAGTGCAATGACTTCACGTGCAAACCATGTTAAATAGTTCAGTTTTCTGTTGAAATGCGGTGTTCGCAATGCTAGCAAAAGTAGCTGTCCCAATTGTCAAGTTGTGCAATATATTTAGCAGTTTCACGATAATATGGCAGCCTAATAAAATGTTATAGCGCATGACTGATAAAGCGCAGAGTTGTATCGTGAGGGCCCAAAGCAAGTGCACGTAAAACCGAATATGACATACGCCTCCCGACGCAGTATTTAGCGAAGTTTCGGGCTCATGCAAGCCGATGCCCAGATGGGATTTATGTTAGAATTATAAGAATCTTTGACTGTCCTTCGCGTTATTTATGTGTAATTATGAATATCATTATATCACTCTATTTCTTTTTGCGGTAAGGCATTGCCTATCGCATTTATTTGTAGAATAGATCGAACATGCGAGCACAAGTTCCATTTTGGCATACCCCGCGGCCCTGTGTTTCGCACTGCCAAAAGGCGAACAAAACACGTTTCCCCAGATCGGCTCAACAACAGGCTTATTTTCGAGTATCGCCCGGCCGTGTCGGTCTCAAAATTTAGTAATGATAATAAACATATATTAAATTGCTGACTGAAGATTTGGCAACATAAAAAAATGCGGCAGAGATATTTAAGACTGCTTACGTATAGGGAGTATTCACTGGCGGCCATAGCTGTGTGCGCGAATGCTGAGCGCGTGCTGATGGCGAGCTTCCGCAGTTCTTTTGCAACGTGCATTCCGCACCGTCGAAAGTGCGGGCCTTAGCAGCCTATTGATGTGAGCTCGTTCTGAGCATGCGCTCGAAACAGTACCCACAAATATGGCGTCCAGTGAATACTACTATAGGAAGGCGAAAGCATTCCTACACGCGCGCATACCTACAAGCAGCCCGCCACGTCTTCCTATCGCACATGGCGCTCCGGCGAGGACATCACGCTCCCCCACTGCGCAGGCGCAGCGAACCCCGCCGGCTCCACGCCTTCCATGACGATGCATCTTCGTTGCTGTGCTTTTCTTTGTGTTTTATTTCTGAGGCGCGTCCGCTTTGATTTTGAGCGCCCCCGTAGGCTTCCGTGACAAAGCATCTGAGTTGCTGTGCTTTTCTCTGTGTTATATTTCTGAACGCGCGTGCTTGATGACTTGCATTTAAAGGGGCACTGACACATCAAAATCATATTTTTTTTATTATCCGAAACGATTGAAAACGGTGCCGGGACATTACCCTCAAAATTCGAAACTTGGGAATTCAGTATTTGTGAATTAAAAAAACAATTTCCAAATGCTGAATTTGAAGTTCCCGCGCGGTCCCCGGCAGTGCAGTCAGTCAAATTTTGCGGTCTCCTGCGACTCGACTTTCTCTCGGACCTCCGCTGACCCGATGCGAGGAGGAGGCGAGCTGGCGGGATAGAAGGGAGCCGGCGCGGGAAAAAACCGGTTTCTTCGCCGACACGCCGATCTGCTCGAGCGCCGCCAAAGAGAGGACACAAATCTAGGAAGGGACATCTCACCGAACTCTGATTTTTGGTATTTCAAAAAGAAGGGCCGTAGTGCGTTCGCAATTGCGTTAAAAAACATGTTTTACGATTGCCATTATTAAATGTTATAGAAATGTCGCCTACAAAGCTTCTAAATTTCCTGATTTTTGACGTCATCGATCATAAGAAGCAAGGAGGTAGCGGCGGGAGATTTAAACGCCAAAAATAAAAAGGCGCGCGCGCGCGCGGGAAAATTTTTTTCGCGATGCGGTTTTTTTTGCGTGTTTATGACTACAACTTGCGTCGTTTTAGACAATAAAAAATATACGACCTTTGGGGTGTCAGTGCCCGTTGGTTCGTCTCAGCCAATAGGCTTTTAGGTGCCGTTACACTCAGTCAATGGGAATAGGTGCCGTTTTTCGTGGTTACAGACAACGCTGCCTGCGCTCCATGGGACAGTTAATGCTTTCGCATTAATAAAACGCCGATAACCTTAAAGTTATAGAGGGTCTCCCAAGTCACCAGACTCGATCTAAAATGGACCGTAAAAATCGACGCCTGCACAAAGCAATGCAAACTTTTCGTCGAAGGTGTATTTCACAAGTCGATTTTGTCTTGTAAAATGAGAAAGCGTAGCTCCCTTTCTGTAAAATGATAGGACCAAGAAACTTGCCAGGGTCAACGGCCGGCGGCAACGCAGACGACCGAGTCGAGTGGCGGGGCGCGTTTTGGAGCAAGTATTGATAGATGGCGTCGGGAGCAGCGTCGGAAGGCGCAGCCGACCAGCGAAAGAAAGCAGACGACACGCAGACAAAATCTGTTGGCAGCAAAAACGCTGTATTTACGCAAATGGGTTTTTCTTTTCTTTTTTTTTCTCTTTTTTACTTAAAGTTTTGTTTTTATTGTTTATATTAATTTTTCGGCCGAAGGTACATTACAAAATATATTATGTTCATTTTAATAAACCACGGTCCTCGCGAGCCGTCTCGATAAGGAGATAGCGCCATCTATCAATAGGAGAGTCAAGCGCTCCCCGCCACTCGACTTGGTCGTCCGCGTCGCCGCCCGCCGTTGACCCTCGCTAGTTTCTTGACCCTATTTTTTACAGATAGTAAGTTACGCTTTCTAATTTTACGAGAAAAAACTGACCTGCAAAATACACCTTCGACGAATGTTTGGGTGCTATGTGCAGGCGTCGAGTTTTACAGTCCATTTTAGGTCGAGCCTGGGTGACTTCGAGACACCCCTATATATATATATATATATATATATATATATATATATATATATATATATATATATATATATATACAAGGTGTCCCAAAAATAAATCTTACATGGCTATTTTTTTACAAAAATAGCTATGCATTGCTGAATCCTCATTCTCCGCCCAAAGGTAGCACAAGAGGTCTCAACCAGAGGCCAAAGTTTCAGCCCGAACCGTCATCTTATTCCAAAATTTATAAGTTATTTTCTGAAAATTGCAGTAGGGAGCATGCGGGCCATTTTCGGCCCGCAGCGCCTGTCTGTGTCCACTCTTCTACTGGTCCGTCGTTTTGTTTGCTGCTGTTTTCGTTCCGATGCATCGCACCAACTCGCCCAGATTTCTACGCTTCTACATTTTCGGCCGTTTTCGCTTTCTGGCGCCATAGAGCTCCATGTATTCGAAAGCTACGTCTGCCGCAATTTTCCCATTGAAATTTTCAGAAAAGCACTTGTAAATTTTGAATAAGATAACGGTTAGTGCTGAAACTTTGGCGTCTGGTTCGGTCCACTAGGGCTACATTTGGGCGGAGAACGAGTGTTCGGTTATGCATAGTTTATTTTTGCGGCGAAAAAAACCCTGTAAACTTTTGTTTGGAACACCCTGTATATGGAGACGAGATGCCCATTCCATGACTTTATGGACTAATTAATTTCCTAGTTTAAGATCACAACTACGATTCAACGTTTAATACTGCGACGCAAAGTTGTACCAATCACGGCTATTTTAGGCGGTCTACCACACTTCGTGACAACCCTTTGATTCAGGTAAAATATATTTGACCGAGGTAAAGAAAACGGTCGTATAACACGACATTTTCTTTATGTTAATCTAGATTTTCTTTTACTGTTTCGTCTAAATTAAACAACACAATTTATTATTCCTGGCACCTGATAATTAAAAGTGGATTGTAAGAACGATTAAAAAAACTTAAAGCCGTTTGCAACTCCCTGTAACGCCGAATTAGAGCGCAGCTCTTGAGGAGGAGGAGGGAAGGGTACCGAGGGGAGAGTATGCCCCTCCTCCCTCCTCCTCATCATGCTGCTCCACCCTCCGAGCGGCGTCGGCGTAACCGTGAGGTCACGTGACCCTCGTGACGTCGCGTTACCTTCGTGACCTCATGGGGGTCACATGACCTCACGGGGGTCACGTAATCTCACGGGGGTCACGTGACCCCCTTGGGGGGTCAGAGGGGTCACGTGACCCCTCAGGGAGGCCACGGACCCCCTCTCAGGGGTCACGTGATCCCCTGACCCCCCGAGGGGTGTCACGTGGCCCCCTGACCCCCAAGGGGCGTCACGTGACCCCCTGACCCCTGAGGGGGTCACGTAACCCCAAGCGGATGTTTCGGCACGGTGCCGAAACGTCACCATGCCGAAACGTCGCCGCGGTTACGCCGACGGCGACGACGACGGCGATGGCGACGCCGCTCAAGCCCGAAACGGGCGCCTAAGAGCTGCGCTCTAAAACAAATACTCAAGTTATTCTTTTCAGGATGGAAATAGTGCCTATTGTCAAACCAACGCGGAAAATATATTATCAGTTTAGCGGTTCAAATCGGTTTGAACCGGTATTTTTGCTCCCCGGAACTGAACCCGAACTGAACCGGAAACCGTGAACGCGAACCGAACCGATAAAAATTTCGGTTCGACATTCTGGCAGCTCCTTCGCCTTCAGCTCCCGCTCGGAGAGCAACAAAGACGCTCCTCCGAAGAACGCTCGTACGCCCACCGCCAGGTGCAGCCTTTATGCGCCTGCAGTTAAAGCCCCATTTCCGACGGATGGTGTATCGGCGTTGCATTGCGCGAGACAACCTTGAATTAAAAAGAAAAAAGACGCTTTCGGTCGCTTTGCAATTTCCGGATCGGCGCATCTCGGTCTTGTGCCTCATTCGTTTCCGAGACAAGGGCTCCACGTCCATTAGGAACTAACTTTCCCTCGCGAATACCGACGAGCAACTTGTAGTGTTTACTTTACCGTCCTTCCTATTGAGAGAGTAGGGGAGACATATCCGGTTGGGAAACAGACTGACCAGTGGGTTTCTCACCGAGACTCCGTTTCACCATACGTTGGACTAAAGCCTACGCTTCAAGAGCCATCGGAACCAATCGAAAACCGCGCGGTGAGCGTCACGTAACCCTCGGGATCGGGGAGCAGCGACACGAGGAGCGCGTTGTCCGGTGATACGGTAAGGGCGCTGGATTGGTTGGGACGGCGCGTAGCATCCGGCGTGGTCTGTCTTAAAGACCGACGACCAGTTCGCGCTTTCCACTCTTCCCTCGCTTCCTCCTCTCCGTCTTCTACCCTGTCCACCGTTGCCTGTTTCCTCCTCCCCCAAGGTGAGGAGGATCTTCTGCCTTGCGGAATCTCGAGTCTGGTCTTCGGTCTTTTAAGGTGAAACGGAGTATATGGTCTGTGATGCCTTCTAGCTAAAAAGGACCCGTGGTCATTATATCCTCCCCACTTTTCCGCGTCCACACTTTCACTTTTCAGTCTAAAAAAAAAAAAGACAGCTTGTTTGTGTTTCTGTAGAGCAAGCGACGGGTCAATTCAACGAAATCGAAACCTGCGCACTAAAATTTTGACGTCATCAGAGTAAGATCGAGCGAAGACGCAGATTGGACACAGCGTTAGGATGAACCTCGTGTCCAATCAACGCGTCCATGACCTCACGGGGGTCACATGACCTCACGGGGGTCACGTAATCTCACGGGGGTCAAGTGACCTCAGGAAGGCCACGTGACCCCCTTGGGGGTGGGGGTCAGAGGGGTCACGTGACCCTCAGGGAGGCCAAGGACCCCCCTCAGGGGGTCACATGATCCCCCTGACCCCCCCCCCCGAGGGGCGTCACGTGGCCTCCTCACCCCCCTGAGGGGGGTCACGTAACCCCAAGCGGATGTTTCGGCACGGTGCCGAAACGTCACCATGCCGAAACGTCGCCGCGCTTATAGAATGGGGACCATTTTATATTCGCAGGTTGTATATTCGCAGGTTGCATATTTTATATTTTATTCGCAGGTAGTATATTCCAGCCGAATCGAACTGTGGGCCTCGCGACCGTTAAATAGTCCTTCGGAGATCCCAGTGGTTGCCATAGCGGGTGCCAAGCGGAAAAGTAGACGCGCAGGCACTTTAGAGCTCCGCCCTTGTTGTGCCCAGGCATCACGACGGTGCTGACGCTGTCCACGTTCGTGCTGGACACAAGGACGGACCTTCCGAAAGTCCCGTACCCGACCTCCCTGGACTGGTTCGTCATCATGTGCTTCTCCTTCGTCATCTTCACTCTGCTCGAGTACGCCGGCGTCCACTACTTCACCAAGGTGCGCAGCCTTTTCACCACTCACGCGATAGCCTCCTATGCACCAACACGTGACCCTGACGTCACACCGCTGCGGTGGCGCTGCTGTCGGCGACGTGCATGAGCAGACGATTCGCTTCGTGCGAATCCGCACTCGAATCCGCTCGCACAATGACCGTAGCTGGTGTGGACAAATGGGGGCTTCTTTGTAAACAGCGTCGACGCCACAAAATTAGGGGAATTGTGGTAGACCGTTTCCGCAGCCCGCTAAGCACCCGGATAGCGCTAAGCACCCGGTTAACGCGCATGCGCAGCTGCGGCGTTTTATTCGGGGATACCGTAGCGGAGGAGAAAACGGTCTGCTACAATTCCCTCAGCCCGGTTACTGTAACGGAGAGAGGAGGAGCGGCAGGGGAGAAGGAAAGAATCTCGAAGGAAGCGCCACGTAAGTGTCGTGAGGCGAACCACTCCTCTTTCCTGATTGTATTTTGCGGGAGAAACGAAAAAAGAAAAATATATACGGCTGCTCAGTGCGGGTATGAGGATGTGCTGAGAGACCGGGAAAGGGGGACGAAGTGAATGGAAATAAATTGCGAGAAAAAAAGTAAGCTCCTCTTTTTGTCATGTTTTGTGTTCAAACTATCCCAGTTTTGTCGGCCAAATCGTGTCCAAGCCTCATGTTTCCGCCCTATACACCTTTTCTAAGTGGGCGCCGCCATCTTTAATTCTGGAACTTCCGGTATGCATGAAAACATCGCTTTGTTCTCGCGTCGACAGTAGAACGTGTTAACATTTTAATTGCAACCGTCAGTCGTTCTTGTTATGACCCTTTCTGTACTTTTTTCCTTAATCAGTGCTGTAATTTCTTGCTTTTTTTTTTTCGGAACGCATACCGGATATGGAGACAACGTGGCTGGGTGTGAGGCTAAACGAAAAAGGTGTATACATGAGGCTATGTTCGTACACATAGATTGATTTTTCTTTTTTCTAACAGAATTTCATGCATTATTATTTGGTACCTCCGTCTCATCCGTTCTTCAATACGTTTCCCCGCTAGTTTTAACGAGGAAATTGAGGCTTGTTCCGCTATCCTAAACCTGCCACGGACTATAGACCACCACACCGTTCACAAACATGAGCCCGCGTTTGCCCACACCAGGCGTGGGCACTGCGCACGCGCGGAAGCCAGATTCGAGCGAAGGAAAGCGTCTGCGCATGCGCCGTGACGATAGGAGCGCCATCGCAGAGGCATGACGTCAGAGCCCCGTGCCTGTGTGAAGGGTTGCACGCGTCAGAGCCGTGTTCAACCATACACACAGGGTTTACAAAGTCCGAATGGAAACTCTATGCTCACTAAGTTTGACCGCAGCCGAGACTAACGACCTGACAGAGCCAATCAGGCTCCGCCAAAACCGTGTCGTCACGGCGCTCGTTGTCGTCGTGTTCCAAACAGTAAAAGTTGTAACGTAGACACCTTAAGAATTGTGTGTCTTAAGTTTTATTTCCCTCTTATCAGTTGGAGAGTCGTAGTGGCCAATAAAAATTTCGAGGTACACCCGCCCGTTGCGGCACGCAGACGGTAGGAAAGAGCGAGAGTGGAGAGGAAAAACTAGCAAGAGTGACGTCATCAGCGGGGTACCCTTGCTCGCCACTGAGCCGCTTCGGGAATGCCGTCGTTATATGTCTTATTACGGGAAAAGGCGGCATGGGCGTTGTGCCCGAAAGACGGCCATAAAAATACATCACCAAGCACGCGCCGCTCAAGGCCAAAGCGGACGCGCCTCAGAAATAAAACGCAAAGAGAAGCGCAGCAACGCAAATGCTTCTGTAACGGAAGCCATGAAGCCGGTGGGGGAGCCGCGCCTGCGCAATGGGGGAGCCTGATGTCGCCGCCGGAGCAAAAACATTTCACCCGCGGGACTATAATGCTTTCGCATTCCTACTAGGGTGACCACCCATCCCGCGACTCGCGGGACTGTCCCGCATTGAGGGCTCGTGTCCCGTGTCCTGCAAAAAATACCAAAATTTTCAAAATGTCCCTTATTTCACATTGTCGTAACATTCACTACGCAAATTATGGCGCTTCCGAACAACGGGGCATGGGGAAGCGCGGAGGTCGCTGGTAAGCGTGTGAATCTCGATGGAATGACATTTTCTGTCCAAGCACTGCAGGAAGCGGCCGTCGTTCTTGCAGGAGACCGACGCGCATTCGTCATTATGCCTTTCCCCTTGATGGCAAAATATTGCGAGCGAAAATCGCTGGCAAAAAGTTGAAAGCTAAACTATTGGAATTATTTGCAAATCATGCTGTGTCATGCCAAAAGGTTGTTGTAAAAAGCTTTTTTTGTGTGTGAAGACGGCTAAACAAGGCAAAAAGCCTGCAACTCCCAAGGGTCGAAACAAAAAAACACATAAGGTTCTAATTTTGTGTAAGAGCATGTTAGTATAAGAGTGAGTTTCAACGGGAAACAATAAGTCGAAAAATAGTTCTCGTTTCTAGTTCCTTTTGACGCATTTAGGTCTGCCGCAGTCGATTCTTTTTTTAACTTAGACACCTGAAATAAAATATTTACCATTAATATAACATCCTTCCGGACAGCACAATATTTCGGGGTGTGCGTGTTGATGAATTTTTCTTTAATACTTTCTTATTCAGTGGTCAAAGTGATGTCCTCCTTTCTTAGCCCCTCCCCCTTCCCCCCCTCCCCCGGTCAGGGTGTCCCTCATTTCGATGGCAGGAAGGTGGTCCCCCTAATTCCTACGCGTGAGCAGTCTTAAAGGAGCTGTGCAACGATTTGAACACTGACAGACATGGCGTTTTCTACTTTTGACATTGTTCACCTTGTCACAAAGGACAAAAACACACGGGGAATCGCAACATCCTTCCAAATGTTGCGATTCCGCCGCGTAATCACGAGGCAAAAATTAGAATATTCCTCGACCTGCAGCCACTAGCGGCGCCATGAGAAACACGCGGCATGACGTCAATGGGGAATCTTGTAGAAAGATAGCAAGTTGTGCGAATACCTGCTCGATAAAAGGTAACTTTTTTTATAAATCTTGTCGTTCCAACATAAATATAAATGCGTCAAAAACCTGGTATCATCGACAAAACTTTTATTATACGGAGTTTCAGTGGCGCCATCTATCCTAGGTCCACAAAACCGTCAGCAGCGGAACAGCCGCCAGAAGCCGGAGGGGGAGAGGGGGACAGGGCCGGACTAAGGCCCCTGTATACACCAACTCATGTTTACAAACAAACCGGAGCGCCTGAGCGCCCCTAGCGGACGCCACCGGCGCCGCGCATGCGCGATGGGGGTGTGGGCAACAAGCTCGCCGTCGCCCATAAACAAACCATTGAAATGCGATGTTATCGGCGTCGGTGTGAGTCCCCCTGCCCTTTATCGCTTTCGAATTGTTGATTTTACGTCTTCCTGACAATGTCTGACTACATGAGCGGCGTCAGCGAAATCAACGAAGCTCGTTACACCGCAAAACTTCGCGTGAATAATCTGACATGCGGCGATTCATTCCGCGTGGACGCCGCAGAATGTACGCTAAAGCCTGATTCACATGATGAGATTTCGCTCGCAATTTTCAGTCGCGACGTCGCTCGGGCTGCAAAAGCGTGAACCGCAGCTGAGGTGGTCGACGTCGATACTGAAAATCGCAAGCAGAATCGGACGAAGTGAATCAGGCATAACAAGTCGGTGATGGCCGCTGGTAACAATAATCAACATCTCCTTGTATCTACTGTTTACGTCGAGCCTGCTTACCAACCTTCAAACCTAAGTCTTTTGAGGCCTGCACTTACTTCTTAACGCAAGTACCGGGCCAACATTTGGTCTACGGGCCGGTGTCGTCTAAAAGAGCAGACGACAAGCAGAAGCGTTTGAAAGAGCAGACGACAGTTCGAACGATCAGACGGCCGTTCGAACTTCAAGACGCGCTGAACGTAGTCCGCAGGTGGGCCGTACAACTTGAGGGTTTTCCGGCGTTCATGTTGGAACAAAACAAATAAATCTGATGACCACAAGTATCCGTGAATTCAACCCAAAGTGCTTCCCGCCCAAGCAATTGTGGTCCGGCGGCGGCTGGTTTGCCACATATTCATGTTCTCGGACGAACCGAGAACATGAAAACTGATCTTCAAACCTTTCTCGACTCTTTTGGCACAGCCCCAGTCGCGGCGGTTTGACGAAAAGGCATGTTTTCGTCAGGTTCCTTTCAAAACAACGCAGGAATACACGCCTCACATGGGGCCTTCCGCCCACAGCCCCAGACCGGAAGTGCGACCGACGCGCCACCACCGCGCCGTGACGTAACAGAGATGAGTCTGAAATGGGAAAGAGAAATTTCTCCTCGCCGATGCCCTTTCCCTCTCGAAAGTTCTCTTTCCCCTCGCTTCAATTGGATCTGGCGCGACACGTGACCGTTTTCTTCCCATGATCCCGCGCGATTCCGTCGTCTGCTCGAAACCAACGCCATCACTGGGCCAGGCGTAGCGGCGGCTCCGGTGTTCGCGGCCCGGCAGTAGGGTTTTTTATATTTTACCACAACCTCGGCGGCAACGCGATGCCATCATGCTGCGCTGTAGATTGCACAAACAGCATTGCGAAAGGAAAGAACCTTTTTTGTCGTCCCGACGGGAAAGCAAAATCTTCAACGGCGAAGACAATGGCTCCAACGGATCGGTCGAAAAAGTTCCGAGTGCCTCCGAGGGAAACTTTGCGAGGTAAGTCACTGTCAAACTCTGAATCGTATTACCTGTCTCTTTTGGTCTCGCCGATGAAGATCGCGTAGTACGATCATGAGACGAGACCTATATTACCGGCACGAAGGACTTAGACACGTCTTTTCGCGCGTATTTGATCATAGAAACTGACTCGCTCACTCTTAGCTCGCTTGCATTGAGTCGGCCAAGTTGAGAACGATGCGTGAGAGACTAGGGTGCCACTAAAATAAAAAGGGTTTGTAGTGTTACCGCGTGCATCTTGCGTCAGTGAAAGGAGAGTCACCAACGATCGAGCACCTCGCGATTTTGTTTGTGAAACATATTTCCGCGATCGGTACTTCACAAATGGCAACTAAAGATATGCGATGCTGCATTTATTTTTCAGGATTACTTCACGAACGATCAGTTTGTACCAGTGATCTTGGCAAAGACTGGTTTCAAGAAACCCAAGCCATATGCAGATCCTTTCATTTTTTCACACCGACCTATTCCAAATGTGCAATATTTTGCCTTCAAGCAATAAATATTTTGTTGTCTTCATCTTTGTATGTGATTTGTCTTTTGTGAATATTGAAACATCAAAAATTGACAATAAAAAAATTGCTCTTGTATTTAAAAGGCTTTGCTGAAGGATCTCTCTGTCGTCGTTTTGTAACTCACGCAGTAAGGAACGCCCGCGGGTGTGGGGCAAAGCTTATGCGCTTTGAGAGTGAGCTTTGAGAGTGAACCTTGCACGTGAGAACGTCAAAACACTAATATATGTGATAAATGGGAAACGTGTTGGCAAGGCAACCGAGCACACGCTATTTTTCATTTTAACGGAGGGGATACAAGTGAGTGCATTTGATTATTTGACGTGTAGTTTTATGCACGAGGCGCGTATACAGCAGACGTCGCATATTCCTCCGCGCGCATGTGCACAGTTGCAAGTAGTATTTGACGCTTAAAAAATGTGTATGAAGTAAACCAAGCTGCTGAACTGACAAAACGATCGGTGATGCTAAAAATTACCGAAAGGTAGTGTCTTACACGCATAGTGGTGTCATTTATTTGCCTAACTCCAGCGATGCCGATTCTCCAAATGCACTTCGTTCAAGATACTAAACCGTTTTAGTAGAGCGTACGTTAAATTGCGAGCCTTGCGGGCGTGTGCCCAATTCATGCTGAAAGCGACGGCACGAGCTCCCGCTAGTAACGCAGTCCTTGCCCACGAAACTCATTTAGACGCAGGGAGTGGTGCATTCTATCGTGTGCCTGCTCTCAGCTTTTGCTGCAATAAACGGGTAAACGAAATATAATTTCGCAGTGCATGCCGATGTTCCAAAAAACTCAACTGCTTTTTTATTTTATTTTTATTAATCGTTTGCGTTTAGCGGAATTGGAGAAAGCTTGTCTTCACGCCCGAGCGATTACAACTCTGCTCGTGCTATTATATTTGCCTATAGAGACGTCTTTCCGAACTTTATAACTCCAACAAAGGTGCACAAATGCTAGTTTCTTCATGTTAAAAAACAAAACTCTCTTTATATTAGAAAAAAAAAATCTAGTCCGCTGTATCCAATAACATGAACGGCCAGGCACCCGGTTGTGCCCGGCACACAGGCGCGCGCCGTCGCGCGCGTTGCGGGCCCAGCTCAGACATGGCGGCGGGGGGCGTGGCGCGGACATAGGGCGAGGAGGATTGCCGTCGATGGAAAGGAGGAAAACGAGGGGAGAGGAGGAATTGCGCTACCTTTCCGTATACAGGGGCCTGGCCGGACGGGTATGGACGGGTATGGCGGGACCCGGATGAGACTTTCCTCCTTTCTTGGCTGCGCCCGCCAGCACGTGGTCACGCGGTCGCGAGCGGATGAGTTCACGCCGCTCACTGATGGCTCTAAAGAGAGAGCTTCACCGGAACCCCGCGCCTTCCCCATTGACGTCACAGCACACAGGACTCAGAAGTTAGTGAAGGAGTTGAGAGGCGCCAAAAACCTCAATCTTTGTCAATTTTAAAAATAAAAACTAGGACATGCAGGCGAAAGCGGTGTTTTGTTCTTTACTTCAGAAATGTCGAGACTCCAACTCCCCCATTAGTTAAGCAAAGCACTGAAACTGTTGCACAGCACTTTTAAGTGTCTTCGGCGTGTTTTCTTCTCTACGTGCCCAGGTGGTGTCCTACAAAAGCTACTGCTGCGTTCTTTGGTGCGCCAACAAATGGGAAAACATAAAAAGCCTGGCGTTACGTTGGTTTTTTTCCCCTTTTTTTTCCAAGGTAAATGCGGTTTAGGTTTACTTTAGTCCAAGATAGGTGCGATAACTGAATTCACCGGGAAAAAATGCCACAGAAGTCCGCTCCTAACTCAAATTTTCGAAAAGTTGTAATGATTGAAGATGAGCGTGTTGGTGTATAGTATTTCCTCATTTCTCGGATCTTTGTTGGACCTTCCAGCGGGGTTTGGGGAAGCCAGTCCTCCCCTTCACCAGTTCTCATTCCAGCTCAGTTAAGCGTGGCATAGTGAGGTCGCTTTTCAAGTCCTCATTCTCCAAGTCGTGTAAGCATTTCCCCGAAACTAGCCTCAAGTTGCAGCGTGAGAGGCTGAACAAAAGCTGGCTTTCCTGCGGACCTATACTCTGTTCTCTGCAAACGTGAAGTTGCGCCGGGCCGCAACTTCACGCTGCATTTAAACTATAGGGTGTTATTAATAACTGGGATCGCTCTAATATCGGTCGAAAAAATCGGCGCCTACATGTTGCGATATCAAACTTTTATCAAAGGTGTATCTTAGGGTTGGATTCTGCCTTGTGAAATTTCCGTGGGGTAGCAGTCTCTTGTGCGAAAAAATGTAACCAAGAAACTTGCCATGGGCGATGTCGGACACCGACGCAAACGACTGAGTTAATCGAGAATTTCGCTTGTTGCGCCACCTCGCGATAGGCGCAGGAAGCAGACGACGACGTCGCCTGCTTTTCACCGAGTGCGTCGTCTGGTTGGTGCGCCTATCGGAAGATGGCGCCACAAGCATAACCCGAGGTTAACTTGGTCGTCAGCGTAGGCATCCTCCGCTGACCATGGCGACGGGACTGATCGCTTCTTCTCCAGGAAGGGAACTACACCTTTAAATGCACTAAGATCAAATCCACCAGTTACTAAAATAACATTTGGCTCTTTAATAGCATTCGGTCCTTTATATAACAATGGGTTCCTTATATAGCGAGCTCCGGTAGTCATAACAACTGTAAGGTTTCATGGCTTTTGAAACCCTTCTTACCGTTCTTTCTGACACAGCCGCTCACTTGAAGTTGTTGAAATGTGAATATCAGGAAAATGCCAAAAAGAAATGTGGCACAGATACTGTAAAACTAGTAGGCGTACTAGTCTTGCAGTGCGTAAGCAATTACTGCATTTTATTCGAAAAACTTTTTCTATTTGCTGTTATATCAAATATTCCTTTCCCCTTTTCACCAAGGTTGGCAGCGGAGAGTTCCCGCTCACCGCGGACGGTGAGAAGGAGGAAGGGCATCTTCCTTCGCGGCCTCCAGCTGCGGGGGCTCCGACCCCGAAGAGGACGATAACGAGCCCCCGGACTTCTACGTCCCTCTACAGACCATCGACCAGTGCGTTTGCCGAATGAACATGGTGGGTGATGGCCTGTTGGTGCTTTCAGTCTGTACCGCTGTGGCAGCACCTACCACCGCTTCTCCTCCACGCGAAAATGGACAAAGGCCGTCCCCACGGAACCACGGCCTTTTATAATTTTGAGCTAAAATGGTAAAAGAAAAGGGGCGCGGGACTACAAACAAGAAATAAAGAAAATACATACAGGGTGTTTAATTTTAATTCGAACATATTTATTTCCGAAAAAGGCGTGACAAACAGAATAGTGCGGTTTGTGCAGGTGAACTATACGGTCGAGGGGACATAATATAGGTTTTTGATCGTCACAAGAGGTCCAATAATTAACTGAAATTTGTTAATTAGCTGTAGAATTTGTGAAAATAAGCAAAACGTTATAATTAGAAACTTGCCGAGCCTCATCTAAAGCCTCTAAATCCGTCAATTTTATACAGACCTAAAGCACGCCGTAAGCACGGTGGTCCGCTGGCGGTCCGAAAAAGGCAATGAAAAAAATTAAGAGTTTTAATAGGTTCCGATACCTCCAATACCCCCGATAACTAGACCCGATAATGATACCACGCATGCGTAAAGGCGGCGGCGGAGTATTGGGAACCGTTATTGGAGTCATCGGAACGATCTACTAAAACTCTCTAATATCCGCTTCTTTTTTCTTTCTTTTTTTTGAACGAGTAGTAGTTGTTGAACGAGTGGAAAGTTGAGCGCACCCCTGCGCTTACCAGGTGCTTCAAATCTTTCTAAAATTGATTGATTTAGTAGTTCCAGAAAATACTCAACAAGATTATATTTGAAATCATGTGCCCTTTGTCACATAATGAAAAAGTTTATGAACATATTTTAGTTAAATATTGGCTTATCGTGACGATTAGCCCCCGATAATATGTCTCCCAGGCCGCAAAGCTCACATTTCACGGCTTTATTCTACCTCCCAAACATTTTTATTTCCAATAAATATGTTTGAATTAAAATCAAACGCCCTGTATGTCTAGGGTGGCAGGAACTATAGCTGTAGAACACGCCGTAAAAACCGACGCCTGCAGAAGAAGGCGTCTGTTTGAATATCATATTTCGGAGGTCGATGTTTCCTCGCAAATTTTAAATCTGTAGTCCTGTTGCTGTGAAAACTTGGGCAGCGTTCTTCACACTTTAGGCGAGAAAAATTTTCACTGACGTAAAAAAAAAAAACTAACTTTAGGGCGACTCTCCGCCGTAGCTCAGACAGACAACCGAGCCGCCGGAGAGTCGTGGTTGTGAGCGCCACCTCCCGATCGCCGCAGGAAGCACTCGGTCGAAAGGAGACGCCGCAGTAACCGTACTCCAGTTTCGGCGCAGTTCTTGCTTCACCAATCGAGAGATGGCACCACGAGGACGGTTCTCGGGCAGCTCGGTCGTCTGCGTCGGATCCAAGCATTACACATATCAATATGCATATACACATTTGTGGATCCTATAACGTCCTTCGATTGAAATAAATTAACTTTGCCGACTGAAATAGGTGCAGGCGCTGACTCCGTGGTTCGTTTCAAGGTCAACCACTCTATTTATGCCACCCAATATCAAACTAAAATATGGTCGTAATTCAAAACATGTAGCCCAAACGCCCTTTCTCTCACGTTACGTC
This sequence comes from Ixodes ricinus, assembly GCA_037355805.1. NCBI lineage: Eukaryota > Metazoa > Arthropoda > Arachnida > Ixodida > Ixodidae > Ixodes > Ixodes ricinus. The sequence continues at coordinate 23,089 of JAZHYW010025957.1, read as the reverse complement.
GCGGCGGTGGCGTTGCCCACAACATGGCGCATGGCCGGACAGTTCACCTCTAGAGCCGGCTCCTTCGGACGCGCCTCGTTTTTGTCTAAAAATCGCGCTGGTTCATACGAGACAACTAACGATAAGAACGACATTATTAAAAACAGCGCAAAAGGACGGGGCAATAGTATAAGGAGCAGACAGCACGGACGCTGACTAACAACTGAATGTTTATTCGAATTTCCCACGCGCACATTTTCTCGAACATGCACGTGCTCATATAATCAGATATCTTGTGGGGTCATGCACGGAATAAAATCGGCACTAGATAAATCCGAACGATGACTGGTGTAAACTAGCCCCGTCACACGTAAAGACGTAATCAGGTGGTTGACGAAACGCGTATAAAAATGTGATTAATCACTGGTAATGAATTGCAGTTCCCTGCTCGTCAAAATGTACAGACGCGACACTGAGACAGCGATCTTGTTCGCAGGCGAGTATAAGGGCCGCTTCCAACATCTCCCTTTCCAACTTTCCTCTGCTGCGTCCTGCCACCAGGGACTCTAAACTCGTCAAACACAAAGTTGGGTACAAAGCTGACGGGACGCACCGATTGGCCTATCATGACGATGACTTCGCGCTTTTTTCGCCGACGTCCAATCGGCGTGCTCCGTGAACTTTCTGCTCCAACTTTCTGTTCGACAAGTTTAGAGCCCCTGGGTGTTGTCGAATAAAGGGAGCACCTACAATCCTTGCAGTGTATAGACCTTTGCATCTCTTACCACCCGGACGAAAAATGCTGAGTCACTGAGCTGTGGGCGCATGGACAGCGCATGCTCAGAAGGCATTCCACAGCCCAAGAGAAAAAGATGTCAGCGCGCAGAGGGGGATTTTTGCTAAGGTCTGTTGGCAAGCGAGACCCATGGCCGTTGTTGAGCGAAGCCGCGTGCTCTCGCAGTCAGTCGTTTAAACAGCGACCTTCAGAACACGTGTGGCATATGTACCGACTCCTTTCCAGAAGTGTTAAATTGCTACCTAATTGCTACCTAACTTCTACCCTCGTTTGTTACAAAGATAAGGTATATTTGCAGAGGCGCGGTATTTGTATCGGGTCCGTTGTTGTGTAAAATCTTTTTCACTATGTTTGACTGTAGTATTTCGCATGACTTGACTGACGTCCCGGTTGTTAGGATTTGCAAATATGAGGATGATTTTACCGTTTTCGTTTGCATACCGCCAGAGAATCACCTGGACTCTGTTGCTTAGACTGTCTTACGGGATTTTGATCCCTGTTCGAACCATTTACGTTTCCCGCTTGAGTTGCTGGCGGAAGGATTTTCGCAATTTTTATATAGTATACGTTTGTCTTTCAACTCAACCAGCCATATATGCTGGATATACTTGCCACGAACAAAAAAGGCCCTTTCGCCTCTTGACTTGTCCCACCCCAAAATGGCTAAAAGGGTATTGCCTCACTGTGCCTTCTTTCGGCTTTATTACAATCCTGCGCACGCGTCGTTCGCGAGAGCTTCGACCGTCAGGTACTACATCGCCTGAAACAAGCAGGTTTTCCCCTTTTTCTTTTGAGAGGAGTGGCCGAATTCCTCCTAAAGAATCTGGAAAGGCACTTAGGAAACGGCTAAAGAAGTTCGAAGTGGTGCCCTACGTGCACAAGGTCTCGCATAACTTGAAGCGTATAGGAGAAGGTGCCTAGTTCAACGTTGATGTCGTTTTCACAGCTCCCTGCAAACTGTCAAAAATGTGCGCGATATTGAGCGGGAACAACACAAACCTAAAAAACAGAAATGCGGCAAGAAGCACTCCAAGCACTTTGTGCCCTGCGCCACCGAATTTGTGTACAGGATTCCACTGAGCTATGGTCGAGTTTATGTAGGCCAGACCGGCCGTTGTTTAAACGAGAGACTGCGAGCGCAAGCGGCTTCGCTCAACAACGGGCTATGGGTCTCACTTACCTATCCACTGCAAGGATTGTGGTTGTTCCCCGGCCTTTATTGGACAACACCCAAGTGGCAGGACGCAGCAGAGGAAAGTTGTAAAAGAGCTGTTCCAAGCGAACCCTTAGGCCTGGTTCACACTTACATATATTCCGCTGCCGCCAAAGCGGAATCGGCCGCGGCAATGCACAGTGGACTGCTACGCCCGGCGGCCGAATTCTGGCAGATTCGCCCGCCGATTCGCAAGTGTGAACCAGGCCTTATACTTGCCTGCGAACAAGATCGCTGTGTCAGTGTCGCGTCCGCGTATTTGACGAGCAGGGTTCTGCGATTTATTAACAGTGATTCATCATATTTCTAATACGCGTTTCGTCACCCACCCGATTACGTCTTGACGTGTGACGCAGCCGGTTTACACGAGCCAACGTTCGGATTTGTCTGGTGCCGATTTTAGTCCGTGTATGACCCCAGACGATATGTGATTAGACTCGCACGTGCACATGCGAGACACTGCGCGCGTGTGAAATTTCCAGTAAGCATTCGGTTGTTAGTCATCGTCGGTCCTGTGTGCTCCTTCTACTTTTGTACCATCCTTTTAAGCTGTTTTCTTTTTTAATAATGTCGTTTAGAAACAAATTAGCCCAGCAATTCACCCCTTTAAACGATAAGAAAAGCCTGTGAGTGAACAGAAAAAAAAAATGAAAGCCGTTTACAACTCCCTGTAACGCCGGATTAGAGCGCAGCTCTTGAGGAGGAGGATGGAAGGGTACTGAGGGATAGGACAAAAGGGTACTGAGGGATAGGTGACTCCCTGAGGTCCCGTGACCTCAGGGAGGAGTCACGTGACCTCAGGGAGGAGTCACGTGACCTCAGGGAGGAGTCACGTGACATCGGGGGGTCACGGGACCTCAGGGGGTCACGTGACCTCGGGGGGGGTTACGTGACCTCACGGTTACGCCGACGCCGACGGCGACGCCGCTCAAGCCGGAAACAGGCGCCTAAGAGCTGCGCTCTAAAAAAGGCCCGGTCCCACGCAGCGGAGCACCTATACGGGAAGGAACACGCCTCAGACACTAGGGAGTTTTAGGGAACCGTTTTTGCACATCCGATACGATTCGCAGTCCGGTACAAACTGCGCATGTGCGGGTCTTCTGTGGTAGCACATGCTCAGTTCGTACCGGAGGGCCCATCGCACCGTATCGAACGTGCAAAAAGGCTGCCCTAAAACTCCCTAGTGTTTGCAGACAGAACTTTGTATGATGTAATGGCTGCGTGACCGTCTCACGCGCGGGGCACGTAAACAAGCTGACAACCGAAGTGGACCGCAACTTTCTTCCGGTCGCCGGCCCCTTGTCAGTTATTCATGAACCGCGCTAAACAATCAAACAAAAAAACTCTACAACCTCCCCTCCCCCCAAAGAATATAAATAAATAAATATCCGCACCAGCCACGGGCGCGAGAGCGTCAATCCGGAACGAACAAGCAGTCCCTTCGTTCCTCGCTCCTTTGCCGCGAACAAACAGCTGGGCTCGAGCAAGCAGAAACCCGGACTCGGGCAGCTGTAGAAAACGTAGGAAATCGCTAACAAACAAAAACCAAAGGCACGCTAAAAACAAAAGCGAACGAGATGCCATGTTGAGAAGTGTTGTTACATTTATACTCCGTTCACCGCTAAGCTAACAGTGCGGTGGAAGCTACCTGCTCGATGGACCAGTCTATCTTTCGCCACGCGATCGCGCTCACGCCCATACCCACGCGCAGAGAGCGGAGTCAGGTGATGAAAGGCTGACGGGTGACTGGTCCGGCAAACTCGTAGCTTCCATCGCACTGTCAGCTTGGGGGTGAACGGAACGCATCCCGTGGTCTCTCTCATCGAGCCAGGATCCTGCGGTAAGCGAAGGGGCGGAAACATCGGTTGATAGACTCGAAAAACAGGGCGGTGGGGGGGATACGCTCCGTCGGACTCCAATCACACATGCAGATAGGAAAGGAGACAGCGCGGGGTTGTTCGGGGCCGGAGCTCTTGTTCGCATTCTTTCCACGTGGGGCTATTTGTTGGTTGACCGACTGCGCCCTCGGGAACAATCGTGCGAGCCGACCTCCTGAAAACGTTGCCGAATAACAGAGGACAAAGCCTGTTGTTTTTTGTTGCGTAGTTTATGCCGGCGTGGTCATCGAGAATGCTGAACCAATCGCTTGTCTATGCGTTTGTCAAATGCAACTGCACTTGCTGTTTTCGTGGCCACCTTGAAAGACCGTCTCAGAAAAAAGAAAAGAAGCCGGTGTCATGGTTTTGACAGAGAAATAATGTTGTCATAATCGCGGTGGCGTCGCTGAAATTCGGACTAAAACAGCGACTCTTCTAGTTTTGTCGCTGACCGGATACCAATGTGTCGGCACTTAGCTTACAGACCCCTGTTTCACATGGACTTGAAAGGCCCTCGGAACAAACTCCTTTAAATCCTGTATCCCTCGGCCTATATCTGTAACAACCTTTCCGCTACCACAGGACTGCGAGTCCGTGGCGTCGGAGTCTCCCGTTCCTGCCCGCTACCTGGAGTACGTCCCGTCGAGGTGCCATCAGGAACTGCACCACCGGGCGCGTCGGAGGCGGAAGCACTACCACTGCTGCGCCCAGTTCTTCTACTGCATGATGGGCAACGAGCGCTTCCGCAACGAGATGAGGCTGCGCGCCGACAGAGGCGCCATCGTCAACAGCGTCTCGCAGATCGACAGGGTGTCCCGCGTCCTCTTCCCGTTCTGCTTCATCCTCATCAACCTCTTCTACTGGTTCAGCTTCGGAAGGGACCGTCCCGAAGGCTGGGGCGTACAAGAAAACGCTTAGGGACCATTTGTCGTCAAACCTGGAGTGACTACTCTCCCGCAAAGCACTTGGACTCGCACACAAACCACAATCCGCAAGGTGATTCGTCGTGGTCATTGCCACAGCGCGGTCTCCTTGTGTAGGTCTAAACAAATTAGAGAGCTTATGTAGATCGCTTTGGCTCTCTCGCTACGCTATACGCTAGGGATGCGTCATACTGCGCATGCGCGCTGCTAGCATGGCAGAGAACTAGCGGAGCGGCGGAGGCTATGGCGGAACCGCGCTATTTTACGAAGATTGCGAGAAACGTCGAACGCGCCGCGCGGTGTGCTAGCGTGGATCTCACGAAAACGAGTCTTTTGCGAGGTTAGGGAGAGCCAGTGACAGGGACACCATTCAAGATGTCCACCACGCCGCACGTGTCCGCTTCGCCATTGCGCTTCTCAGGGGGCGGATGATATCTGGCTGCTGCGAGGAGTAGTCACGACCAATTCGCTCCAGGACGGGACCGGTAGCGATTCGTCACAAACATAATATTAATAACCACGCGAAAAAAAAAAAAACTTTTACAATTTGTGCAGTGCGCGAAAGATGCGACCTCCTGCTTGGTGGCTTTCGTCGTGAGGATAGAACCAACCATAGAAGCGAGCGAGCAGACGGATTCGAGAGTATTCCGCGGCGTTTCACTTTTGGTGAACGGTGAGAAAGAAAAAAAAGCCCGATCACAACAACAGAACAGAACGGCTACGTTTGCTAAGAAAATGGTCAACGTGCAGGCGAGCTGGTACGTATTATTTATGATGTTTAAATCCTGAGACCGCGTTTGTCGTTGTGAAGCACCGAGCCTTGATGGCTCGGTGCTTGACTCAAATCAGATCGGCTTGGCCAGGCTCTTTCATCAGTTGTATTCAATTACAACACGATCATTTACTTATATGAGAAGCAAAGCTGAACACTTTACTCGACAACAAAGGAGTCGGAGAGAGTGGCCCGTGGTGCTGAGTTAGCTCTCGTAACGCTGCGATCTATAGCGGTATGGTGCCTGGAACCCGTCTCCGAACGGTGTGTTCGTTTACCACTCCCCCAAAAGTGGTCCCTCGATTTCCGTCTGATGACGTCATAGAAGTGTCACGCTACCGCCTGCTGGGATCCTGGCGGCGTCATAGCAGTGGTGGTGGATATCGCAGGCGCCTGTTCTCCTGCAAGTCGCTCTTCAACTGGACAGAACACGGAAGCTTCGGCAACCAGGAGTTGGGACGCTGCGACCACAGCGACACTCATCGTCCGCTCGTCCTTTCCACCAGCATTTCTACAACCAACCGCCAGGATCGCAATCATCCGACAGCACGACACTCCGGCTTGTGTGACGTCATTTGTTGCCACTTCGGGACCACTATCTATACATGGCAAGAAATTGGACGCTAAACACACCAGTCGGAGTAGCGAACGTTCTACTAAAACTTGAAATCGCGTCTCTGCTACGATGCAGGTAGCGGAGGTCGCTTAGGATTACGGATAGCGTAGTATAGGGGGATGTGACTGAACGAGCTACTAAAACACTCTATTACAGCCCCGTCATTCGCAGAGCTCTCTTTGTATTACTTCAGCGATCGGCTCTGCCAAATGCTTTGCGGGAAAGGAGACTCTCTACATTTTTGTTTTAATACACCGACGATCTTTTTTTTGTGTGTGTGTGTGTGTGTTTGTTAATGCCGCTGTAGTTACTGGGCCCCTCGAAGGTGGTTCACACATTTGCGTTCGAGTGTGCACGGGTACGTTGCGTTTTCTTACAACCGTTGACAAAGAGAGACCACATCGGTACAGTGTCGCCACCTATCAGGTTGCCCTAAAACTCTTTAGATCTTTTTTTTTTATATTGCGACATCATGTATTTGACTGGAGGCGCACGCCTCCCTGGTTTTCCCAATTTCCCTTAGCCCCAAAACAAAAAACAATAAAAAATTACACGTCATTTTTATTTATTATTGTGGACCTGAGATATTGTTATTGATGCTGGGGAAACAGCTAGAACACTAAACGGCTACACAGAGACAGGACAAGACACAGACATAAAGCTGTGTCTGTGTCGTGTCTGTGTCTGTGTAATCGTTTAGTGTTCAAGCTGTTTCCCTACCATCAGTGACAATGTACCAACTAGCTCAACTCAGACCGGTAATGACTTGAGACCATTCTGACAATGTTACAAGCAACCATTTCTCATAAATAGCGCGTAGATCTAATCTTGGCAGATACTGCAAAGCCTTAAGTCTAAATACTTTGTTTCAACTTAAGTCCAGACGCAGCCGACGCAACGAGCTGGTTGGACCAATCAGACCGCGTCAAAAGCGCACCGTCATGGTGTTCGTCGTGTTTATGTACATGTTGTATCGTTCATGAACCAATCGTATACAGGAAAGGCCTAGTGGCTTCCGCTTTCGACGCCGCTTGATTGATCACATTAGCTCGTTAGCGTCGACTGACTTAAGCTGAAACGAAGTATACACCAACGCAGTGTTTCCAAACAAGCCCGCTTTGCCCACACCAGGTGTGGGCACGGCGCGTGCGCAGAAACCAAATTCGGGAGGAGTGAAGCGTCTGCGCATGCGCAGTACCGACAGCAGCGCCACCGCAGTGGCGTGACGTCAGTGAGTTGAGTTGTTCTATAGTAATACGCAGTTACAAGGGCTACCCGATCGTTGGCGCCAATGTGGCAGTCTTTGGCTATAGGTGGCGCAAGCCGCCGCCCGATTGAAAGGATTCAGTCGTATCCACTGAGAGCTTAGTCTTCACGCTTCTATACGTCTTCTCCCTTCTGTTGCTTCGACCCGATGGAGCCAATCAAGGAGCTCCAAAAGTGCCTCGTCACGGCGCATGTCGACTTTGTGGATTTGCTGTCACCTGCTAAACCAATCACGCCCATAAAAGAAAAACACTCTGGATTATTTACGGCGCGATTAATTTAGGTGATAGGTGTAGTTAGTACAACAAACGCGCAAAGACCACGAGCGTCATGACGATGCACTTTTCGCTGCTTGAGTTGTCTCCGTTGGATTGCAGCGTCGACTAAGGCCGGACTTGAAGCGGACTTAAGCTTCGTGAATCGGTCTTCGGCATGCTCTCACTGTGCATTGCTGCGACAGATGCTACTTCAGTGCAGCAAGCTCGTCTCGAGCCATGCTAAGAGTCAGATTCAGCTACTATCCTTTGGTCACAGCCGACAAGTCTTGGCTTTGTCTGACTTCACTGCGACACTGCGGAGCAGCAGATGACTTGCGCTCCACTAAGATTACCGGAACCGCCGAGCTCTTATTGCGTTGATTGAAACAGACGAGTGAGTAGAACCTCAAGGCATCTTAGCGATTCACAGGTCTCACCCACTATCCTTTGCAATACAAGAGCCAACTCAGGAGCTCGGCGTCGTTCATGACGTCACTCGCAACCCCTCGCGCAACAAGCAGACGACTTGATGCCTTCACGTCCATAAGATTACCGGAACTCGCCGCAGCCTCGCGTTCCTTTAGGCTGTCGGTGGCTCTAGGCACTTTCTATTTTCGCCTACGCGGGTGTTCTGAAGAAAATATTATGTGTGTGCAATTGCTCGGGTGACGACTATTTTGACGACGGCCTCAAAGTACCATACCGTGTACCAAGCCGCCTGGAGCTCGTCAATGGTCGAGTACACGGACTATTTTTTTTTCAATTCAATTGAATGTTTATCTTCTTTCGTGCTTAACAGCTCGAAGGCCTTGTCAATAAAGCACCACACTGCAGTGTGTACACATTAGGAAAAATAGACGCGATAAAATGTATACACCTGCCTAAATTCACAGATATATGCCTAAATCCATACTCGCACGTAAGTTCAAATACACGCTTAAATTGCGTGTTTTTTCTTTGACAACAAAGTTGTGTAAAAAAAATCAAAACTGGTAAACTCAGTGTTTAAAACATTGCATGATACACAGCCAGAAAGGCCGGTTGAGGGACGCTTTGGGGACACGGTTACCTGAATAAAATTCACGATATAGCTTATTAACTGACACGGTTACCAGGGTACACGGTGGCAAAAGCGTAGTAAACTATTCTGGAGAAACCTGGATGCACGCACTCGCTTTCTGAATATATGATTTGTTTGTTTGTTTTTTGTTCACGAAGTACAGGGCAGTAGCAAGCGACCTCTTTTATACAAATTATAAACGATCGTGTTGTAATTTTGTTCTACTCTTGTAACTTATTACCGCATGCACCCACTGCGAAGCGCGATGCGGAATGTGAATAATGCTTCCCAAATGCACCTGGTTACTTTTATTGTCCTTCTTTGTTTTGTTTTAATACCGCAATGATTTAAATACGCAAACAGTCTTGTGCATTACAAGATCAGTAATGGAAGGTCTGTGATATACGCCACGGCGAAGGGATATTACATGTGCATTTATATCGACAAATGTTATTGCAAAATACTATTACATATCTTGTAGGTGGCTCGACTAGAAATGTCTGAGCCACAGGACCAAGAAAAATTGCAACGTCTCTATATTTCTATTTTGTGAATGTAAATAGAAGTAGCTATTGGAAAGTATTAGATAGTTAGCAAAAACATAGTACGTTGGTCTGTATAAATATTAATAAAGAATTTTAAATTGAGATATAAGATGTATGGTGTGTTTTTTTGCGAGTGTACTTGTGTGTGAGTTTGTTCAAGTACTTTGTTTCAGCGGTTTCTCGTCCTGAAAATAATGGCTGGAATTAAACGCTAGTTTCAGTATGAGCTCCAAGTTACTCGGAATTAAGTGTGATATTAAGAATGTCTATCCTAAAATTTCTAAAATAAATTCAAAACCGTACTGCGCATGTCAATGGTTCAATAAAAGTGTTCTTGCTCTTTAATTTGTTTTTACTTCGTGTTTCACTTTTTCTTAACGAAGACGTATAAAATAGACTTTTGTAAGCCGAACATTGTACGTCGCCACCTCTAGCCTTTTGATGGTTCTTTTGGTCGTAAATAAATACACTAAATTTACTCCGATATTTTTGATACTACAGGTGAGTAAAACACGAGTAAAAACAAAAATGTAACGACTGTCTTAAGCGTATGCAAACCAGGCATGGCGACCGTTTTTGTCAGACACCGCCAGCGTCTAACTGACCATTCACTATCATTTCAGATTCACCAAAAATGGAAGCGCCATAACCGTGCCTTGTTACTTCGTCGGCACGTAATAGTTTTGTAATGCATCGCACCGGCTCCGAGGCCCCACCCAAATCGCGTATTCTAATGCAGTTGGTGCCTTCGTCCCCGAGCTCCAACTGAATATATATATTCCTAAACGCCAGGCCGCAATCAAGTGAGAAAAAGAAACTCAGGTGTTTCCCAGCCCGATTCATTAAGGTTGGTACGGGAGAATTCTTCCAGCATGACCCGGCCATTACCGCTCCGAAGAGAGTCCGACGCCCAAGTCGTCGTACGCGAAACTGCGCGCAGACAGACACACGCACGCAGAAACAGATAGACAGAGAACGAAGGTTCTCGTATGTCCTGTATAAGCTCAAAATTAGAGCTGTAATATAGCCATACTTTAATGTCGTCATATTACGTTAAATATTAGTTGTTAGCTTTGTATTTAGCTTTTAGTTAACCACAATCCCAAGGATTGAACTTTCTTTTTCGATTTATCGCGTTCCAACGTTTACGATAACTGATTTCAGTTGTTTGTAGGATATAATGAATAAACAAAGGAAGAGCAATTAGGTTGAGAGAGAGTGTAAATATGAAAATAAAAATAAAGTTTAAAATTTTATTATTTTCTCGTGCTATAAACACTCAATCGCGTCAATTAAGAAAAATTACGATACAATAAATTACAAACAATCTTTCAATATTACATTTCCCATGAACTTGCATCTTAATAGATTACATATGGAAGCTCAATATGCAACCTCAATCTTTTCCCATTCACGTACGGCAAATAGCTTCTTTTTTTTTTTCTTCTTTTTTTAGGGGCATTTGTTATCGTGCGCCGTTTGGAGACGCCACGTGAGAGACAGAAATAGAGTAACTGCGTATGGTCCGCTTGCGGAGCAGAGTATCGCAATGGTGTTCGCGGGGCAGCCATGTTGGATCCGAGGCCGCACTGAGAGAAGCGACCGTCGCTTCTTCAGGAGATCCGGAAGCGCGAAAGGCGCGTGGCTGTGAGGCGGCGTATTGCGGCGTGCGGAGCAGAGAAGATATAGTGCGGCGACACGCCGCGCGTGCGCCGTCATCTCGTCATTGGTCTCCCGTCTTTCTCTATGCCGTCGGTCGAACATAGTAGCCGACGAGAACGTCGTCCCTTTGAAAGCCGTAGCTGCGCGATGTTGTCTGGTACAAAGTGCCCGGATGTACCGGTCGCGTATCTCTCCGCGAGCGCCGCAGTCGCGAGCGAGCAACGCGATCGTTCTCTGTGTCGTCTGCTTCCCAGACCTTTGGAAATATTGTTTTAAAACCACTGATCTCTACTATAGGGGGCTGGATGGCGCTTAGCTGCTCTCCGAGCCTGGCACAAGTGAAGCCACCGGAAGTTCGATGCTTGTCCCGGAAGTCGGGCGTGCGCTGGGCTTCCTAGTGCATTCAGTCGATATTTTGGTCCATGCTTTTTTGTGTCTTTGATTGGGTTTTAATACTCCCGTTCTGGATTAAATCCCGAGAATAAGGCATTTGAACGTGGGACATACGCACACTTGATAAACTAGAATCTCAAAATTTTCACATCGAATGGCTTCCCAGGAGACTTCTCGGGTCCCGCATGCACTGTTACTCCGCAACAAGCAGGCTCTCTTGGGATGACAAGAAAAAACCCAGCGCCCTGAACGCTGTTCGAACCAGCACTCGGAAGAGTTGAAAAGCCTGTCAAGCGCTCACTTCCGGGACAAGCCGCTTACTTCCGGTGGCTTCATACCTGTCTGCTCAATGCACCATCCAGCCCCCTATAGTAGAGATCTGTGTTTGAAACATCGCTCGCGTTATAAAACAACGCGATTATACTGTACCCAGGGGCTACACATAATTCCGATGATCAAGACTCTTTCCAAGTTCGTGTCGAGTTAAGTGTAGGATGTATTTTCCGCAAACGCAAAGCGATAAATATGCTCCGCCCGAAACTCGACGCCTGCAAGGTCGCTTTCCCTCATGAAATTTTGATCGAGTTCGGCGCACGTGACCACTTCTCCGCCAATAAGGAGTTGGCGGTGCGAAGTAAAAGTAACGCGATATTCTGGCCAGAAACTGCGCCAGATGTTTGCCTGGAATCCCGCAGTGGGCGAGCCAGAGATGTCCGAGCAGCAAACGCGAGGCTGCGGGTGGACCAGAGCTGATTTTGCGCGCGTTCAACTGTACATTAGAATGCTGGGTTTACATGGGCTGAGTTTACATGGATGCGACCGTAGCGTATCGAATGGAGATTTGATTGTTTTCATCGGTAGTAGATGAGTAGAAGAGGAAGAAGTAGGCAGACAGGATGCGGCTAACTGGTCCTTGTTTGAGTCGATGCGCTACGATCACGTTCAAGTAGACGTAACCAGTATGCATGCGAGCAGTCCGAGTAAAATGGCCGCCATGAATGGGATTCTGACAGTTGCGATTCCGCCACGTTCGCCAAAATCAGCTGTTTGTACTTTTGTTTATAAATCGCAGAAATCATTTTAGCAATCGCACGTTGGCTTGTCGGTACGGTGCGACTATAGTTTGTGAATTGTTTCACAGCCACCTCGGTGGCACTTCACAGTCAATAATATTTAAAAGAAAACAAAAGGATGGAAGGCTCTCATTATTCTTCCTGCTGCCGAGGGCAACGGACGTTACGAAGCATGTGGGCTCCGGCGAAGCGGAGATAGCGTACCTTGCTAGCCGCGGAAACAAGATTGAAGACAGCGAAGATAAGGATTATCAGATTATGTTGCCGACACCACCTACCGGACGCGTCGCTGCGAACACCGTGTTTTTAAAGTTCCTTGATATTCTTATCTACACTCGGCGAAAACTTTTCTTGGCAATGCAGTGGAGGGTACAGGCATGCGTTCCCTATCCCATTTTGAGCGCTGGATAAGGCTGTGCGCAGGCTCTCCTTAACTTCCACTGCATTGCCAAGAAAAGTTGTCGCCGAGTGTAGGGACTTTGCGTGTTTTTGCACGGCGGCGTATGGCGGCGTGCTAGCGAAGCCTACACCTGCTACAGGGTCAAAGATGTTGGGATGCCGTCGCCCGGTCTGGTCAAAACTGGTGAGTACGTTCCTCTAGGTCGTGGCCATGGGGAGCGTATCAAATTAACCACGTCTGAGCAGTGACTTGCAGCGGTCTGGAGGCGACGAAACGGCTGCTCGCCGTTCACGAGCTGTAATATAATTGTCAAACACCTCAATACTCGCAATGACGCTGTTTTGTTTTTTTAGAGCGCAGCTCTTAGGCGCCCGTTTCTGGCCTGAGTGGCGTCGCCGTCGCTGTCGCCGTCGGCGTAACCGCGCGTTGCATTATGGGACGTTTCCCATAATGACGTGACGTTACATGTAGCGTCACGACTCACGTGTGACGTCAAAAAAATGTTTTTACGTCACACTTGACGTGGTTACGTGTAACGTCACGAGTGACGTCACGAGGCAAGAGGGAGGAGGGGGAGGAAGGGAGGAGGGGAAGGAGAATGAGGAGGATCAGGGGAAGGACGATGGAGAAGGGGAGAGGAGGAGGGGGCGAGGAGGAGAAAATAAGGAGGGAGGAGGAGTGAGGAGGAGATGAGGAGGAGGAGGTATAGAGGAAGAGGAAGGGCATACCCTCCTCTCCGTACCCACCAGTCCTCCTCTTCAAGAGCTCCCCTCTAATTCGGCATTACAGGGAATTGTAAATGTCTTTCATTCTTTCACCTTGATATGAAAAAATACCCCGACTAATCTGGATTTGTTTTCTTTTCTTTTTCTTGTGATTTTATTGATGAAAATATCCGATGTTGTTGCAAAAAAATTCACAATTTGTATGTTGTATCGCAATGGTGCGACTTTGTTTCATTTGATATCAGCCTCGGTGAAAACAAGGCAAAACTTTGGCCTACGGATCCCCTGACGTTCACTTCGAATTTAAATATTAAACGTCTGGTATCACCGCTGCTATGGTTATACTCAAGACTGGTACAAAACGTTAGCATTCGTTTGCTCTGCTGAAGGCTAGCTCCTTGTTCGCTCAGCTGGTAGAGCGTTTCTTCAATTCCCCGGCCTTGGAAATGTTCAGCCTCCAGATTTGTTTTTTTCTAACAATATCGTTAACGTCGACCGCCCGGTAGATCAGCGTTTTATCGCGGCGTGAAACAGCAAGTCAGTGGAGCTAGGCGTGTGCCTCTTGCCACACGTGCGTATTCTCGCTGACCTGATCGTTCACGCCGCGATAAAGCGCTGGTCTACCAGCCCATAGCCTCCTCTATACTCACACAGCCTGGCAGTTCGACGACGGAGCAATAGAGTGCCCGGTCGCAGATTGGGAGTGCGAGGATCTGGTAGCACAAAGCATCAGGGCCAATTCTCGGAGAACCTCGACATCAGCGCTCAGTTCTTGCAGCGGCGAGAGACCCAAAACACACTTGTTCGCTAGGAAGACGTGTGTTTCGGCGTCTCGCCGCAGCGGGGCGACAGTCACGGTGCTCTTTTCTCATCCGTTGACTGCCGCTCCTCCTTTTCCATTTTGGCGGCCGCCTCTCGTGGCGATTTGTCAGGCTTTGTCAGTATTTGGGAGGCTATTACCAGCCGGCCGACGTTCGCGCAATATTATTAAAAAATCTGGAGGCTGTACTTCTTGGATGGCCACGACAAGTAATGCCAGGTCTAGTCGCCCGCGCTTGTATCCTTTACTGCAGCCCCGTTGAGAAAGTGAGGCAGATGTACACGACTTCGCGCACAAACTTCACGGCGGTGGCAATATTCCGGCATTTCACGCGCAATTTGTGGCCCCCAAAGCACGCGCTTAAATGACTTTAGGTTTGCGCGTAGCAAAAGCCACAAGAGCGAGCTCCGAGCTTTGGAAGGGTAGGGCGCCTGCATGTCTGTCTGTCTCAGGGTGAAAACATCCATTGTTGCCCTGAATGTGGCAGCGCGTGAAGCCCTGGCGCACTCGGTGCGTGACTTGGTCGGTAAAATGGCGTTTATGCATTAGTCAAAGCTACGCGCTCGGGCTGAGTGACACCGGATTGCGCGCACTTCGAAATGCATAAAAAAACGATTGGCGGAAAAATGTCTGAGATGTCACCAATCAAGCGGAAGCCCGCCTGTGTATGAAGGCACTTTATGGAAGGGCCTGCCAATCACGTGGGCTTCTCCAGTAAAAGAGTAGTTCAAGGCAGAATGCTCCCGCTTGTGGGTTCCGCTTCGCTCACATTTATGGGGGAACAGGGCTTGTTTTCTGCGTACGTGCAGTGTCCTCACTTTTCACATGACCACACGCTTGTTTATCAACATTGATTAGGTTTACAGTCACACTGTGATTCAGCTGGTGCTCTTTAGTGCGCGGCATGCATTTGATGCCCAGGTAACTTAGGAGAGCGACCTGTTTCGCGGATTGCAAAATAACCTATGCCATTGGCCACGTGTGCCATAATCAACACGAAATTTTCACATTTGGTAGCTCGCGTGGGCAGGCATTGTTTGCTCTCAATAATTAACAACTTTCACGGTGCAAAATCACGTGGCGAAAGTTCGCTGTCAGCACGCGCTTTGTCGCGGACCCTTGGCAGCTAGTGAATACTGTCAACAACATCATTTTCACAAGGCCCTTATTTTCGCGAATTGTATGTGTTGATATATATAGCGATAAATTGATGACGTGAATGTATTACCCCCTTGTAACGATTACATACATATAACTCCAAATCGTAAACATTTGTACCCGCGAAATTTCTGCCCGTAAAGTTTCACAAAATCCACGCTTCACAAAATTAGCAAATACTGAGCTCTCGAAAGTAAAGTCGGTTTCATTTTCCATTATCGGCGCCGAGAATATAGTTAGCTGTCAGCAGGTGGATTTTTTCCAGCAACGCAGAGCTAGAATACTTCAGTTGTTGCCCGCAATTAGGAGAGCGCTTACACTAAATAAGGGTAATGAGACTATGGAGATGCAAACGTTAGTACTCTAGCGTGGCTCAAGTCTGAGTCAATGTGACGTCCCGAACCAAGCCGGTACACGTGACAAGACACGTCACGCCTTGGCTCTATAAGCCGTTGCCCTTTCTGAATAAACCTCTTTCATCACCCGACGTCTGGCCCGCTTACATGGTGGCAGCGGTGCCTAGCCAGAAAAACAGCCGAGATGTCGATCCCGTCAACACTGCAGCTACAGCTGCTGCCACCGAAGCCCTTGGACACCTCAGGCGACACACGGCTTGGATGGAAAACGTAGAAGAGTGAGTTTGCCTTGTTTTCTACAGCTACGCAACTCAGCAAGCAACCAAAATAAGTGCAGGCAGCAACGTTGCTAGTGACTATTGGCGAAGAAGGCAGAAAAGCATACAACAGCTTCAAGTTTGAGACCTGAGGAGGACAGAAATGATGTCAACACCCTGATTCGTAAATTTGAGGACTTCTACAGACCGACAACTGTAATATTTGCCGAGTACAGGAACCGAGGCGTATGTAGACCAGCAGTCCAGTGTGACGCGGAAGCAGTGTTCCACAAAACGCGGGCCAAATCGTTCCTGCTTCGTTCCTGCTTCTGCAGAAGGCGCGTGAGGGGCCGGCACGCAAAACGCGCTGGGCTCGTGCTTCTAACATTCTATACTTCGTTTCACCTTATGTGCGAGCGAAGGCAAAGCTGGAAGCGCGAGCACGAAAGCTCCGTGCGTTCAGGCCCTGCTCAAGCGCGCGAGCTGGGAGAAACGCGAAAAACGCTGGTCTCGCGCTTCTAGCTTTGGCTTCGCTCGCAGATAAGGTGAAACAAAGTATATGCTCTGTTTCACCTTATGGTGTACCGCAGGAAAGGCTCCAAGCGCGAGCTCCTTGCTCTGGAGCACATCTCGGTGGTACAAGCTCTCGTGACTTCAGAGCGGCTGCCAGCGCTATGAGCTCGCGCTTCTATACTTCGTTTCACCTTATGTGCGAGCGAAGGCAAAGCTGGAAGCGCGAGCACGAAAGCTCCGTGCGTTCAGGCTTTGCTCGAGCGCGCGAGCCGGGGAGAAACGCAAAAAGCGCTGGTCTCGCGCTTCCAGCTTTGGCTTCGCTTGCAGATAAAGTGAAACAAAGTATAGCCTTCGCTGTGATACAACATAAGGTGAAACGAAGTATAGCATTATCGGACGTTGGGTGTGTGCGACGGCCGATAATCATGATGCTGAATATGGCTGCGCCCAAGCGCCACCCAGACACTGTCACAGCAACCTATTTGACCTTCCAGGAATTCCGCTTTGGGCCAAGGGATCAGATGGAAGGCGAGTCGTTCAGCGACTGGTTGACAGAACTCAGAATTCTAGCAAAAAACTGAAAATTTCGAGAGCTAGAAGAGCGTATGTTACGCAGCCGTATTATCCTTGGCATTAAAAATAAGGGCTTGCAGATGAAACTGATAGCTAGCAGAAAACCCGACCTATCAGAAGACAGTCAAAATGTGCCGCATTCAGAAGCAGAGGAAAACAGCAGTCCACGAAATAAGTGAATCGGCAGAGGCCGCGCACGACACTACAGTGAACACCATCGCAGCGAGCCAACGCAGCGAGCGTGAAAACCTGCAGTATATGTGGTTACACAGTGCACCGTGCTTGTCCTGCGCAAGGAAAATCGTGCAACAAACGCGAAAGGCTGAATCACTTTGCTCAAGCGTGCAAGTCATCGGAAACTTCGCGAGCAACGAAAAAAGGCGAACAAAGAAAATAAAGAAGAATCTTCGGCAACTGCGCGCAGAAGATGACGAAGATTTTTTCATGGAGGCTTTATCTGTCAACACAATCGCGACAGACCAGTGAAGCGCAACCGTCGAGATAGAGGGTCAGCCAATGACTTGCAAGTTATGACACTGGTGCAAATTGTTGTGTGATTTCGCGGCATGACTTGACGCAGGCTCCCGAAAAAGCCCCAGCAAGCCTGTAACGCTACGCTCACTGCTTTCCTCGGTCACAATACCACCTCGCAGGCCAAAGTAACGCTGCTGCTCTCCGCAAACAACAGGACACACGAAGAAACATTCTTCGTAGTAGACTACAATGTGCCGGTGACTTTAAGTGGTATAGTCGCTGAACGTCTTGGGTTTATACGCCGTGTGCAGAACGTCAATCTCGAAGAGCTTTACCCGCCAGCACAACTCTTTGCAGAAGTCTTCAAGGGACTCGGACAGCTGAAGGACGTCGAGTACGCAATGAAGCTCAAGACCGGCAGCGGGTGTCGTCGTGCCGGCTAGAAGAGTAGCCGTGGCTCTTCAGGAAACGGTGAAGGCGGAGGTACAGCGCATGGAGGAGCAAGGCGTCATTGCAAAGGTAACCGAGCCAACGGAATGGTCTAGCCACATGGTCACAGTTGTTAAAAAAGACAAGATACGCATCTTTCTGGATTTAACAGCACTTAAGAGAGCGTTGTTGCGCGAGAACTACCCCATGTCAACGCTAGAGGATGTCGGTCCGCGGCTTGCTGAGGCCATGTTCTTTTCAACTTTGGATGCCGCGTCCGGATTTTGGCCAATCAAACTCACGGAAGCTAGCTCTAAGCTCTGCACGATGAGCACACCATGCATGCGGGCGCTATATCGCTTTCTTCGCATGCCCTTTGGGATCGCTTCTGCCCCGGAAATCGTTCAAGCCGGAATGCACCGATTGCTAGAAGGGTTGCCTTGTGTTGCTATCGTAATGGATGATATACTATACTGTGGGGAAGAACGAAAGAACACGACTATAACCTGACTCTGCTTTTGACGCGGTGCCGAGAACACAACCGCAGACTGAACCCCAAGAAGTGCATCTTTTTGCAGCAACAAGTCCGCTATCTGGGACACGTCTTCACAACGCAAAACCTGCGCCTCGACCCAGAACGGGTGCACTACATCCTGCAGATGCCGGAGCCAAAAAAATGTAAGGAGTTTCAAGTTTTGCTCGGCACCATTAATTTAGTGCAGCGCTTTATTCCCAACATGTCAGTCCTAACAGCGCCGCTGTGGACCTTGCTACGTAAAATATAGCATGGGTCTGGACGGAAAAAAGGCAAGAAAGCTTTGAAACATTGAGACAGGCACTGATAAAGGCGTCGGTTCTTTCCTACTTCAACCCAAAAAAGCCAGTCACGCTCTCGGTTGACGCCGGTAAGTTGAGGGTTGGCGCCGTGCTTATCCAAGACGGCCACCCTATCGCTTTTTCGTCTCGCTCACTCACTGACTCGCAACAACGCTACGCACAAATTGAAAAAAGAGACGTTGGCGATTGTGCATGGCTGAACAGAATTTCATGATTACATCTTTTGCCAGGCAAGTGTGACAGTGGAAACGGATCACCGTCCCCGTACCAACTGCATCAGTGCCCACTGCGGTTGCAACGCATGCGATTGTCCTTGTAACGCTATCCTGTCAAATTGCAATACAAGCCGGGGAAAGAACTATTCTTAGCGGATGCTCTGTCACGGTTCCCGAGCAAAGTCAAAATGCAAGAAGAAGCCGAACAGTTTCGAGTGAATGTGCTTGACTATGTTTCAGCTTCCGAGCGACGTTTGAAAGATCTACTAGCAGCTACCAACGAAGATCCTGCGCTCGTCAAGCTTCGTGACTTCGCGGAAGCGACCTAGCCAGACAACAAGCAAACTCTCCCAGAGGTGGTTCGACTATACTGGACGTACCGAGAGGAGGTACACACACAAAATGGTCTGGTATTTCGCAGCAACAAGGTAATCATACCCAGCTCTAAGAAAGTCGAAATCATGCGTCTTTTTTATGCGGCTCACGCGGGAGCGGAAACGATAAAAGCCCGGGCTAGGACTGTAGTGTTTCGGCCAAACATGTCTGCGTATATAGAGCAGTTTTGCAGGGCATGCAAGGTTTGTCGCACTCATAAGCCACGGAACGCCAAAATGCCCCTTCTGAGCCATGACGTCCCTTCGCTGCCGTGGGAAGTCGTGGGCCTAGACTTGTTCTCCTAAGGCGGCCGAGAGACGCCGTAATTGTGGACTTCTATTTCTTTCTTTTTTACATTCGGGAACTACAGCGCACCACTGCGAACTCTGTTAAGACGTGGTGCGCGGAAGTCTCCTCTGTTCACGGACTACCTCAGAGGTTGGTCACCGACAACGGCCCACCATTCACCAGCGTACAATTCCAGGATTTCCTAGAGGAGCTAGACATAACCCACGTCCCCTCCAGTCCGTATCACCCACGCTCTAACGGCATGACAGAAAGAGCTGTACAGGAAGCAAGAAGCTACTTAAGAAATGTTCCCTCAAAGTTCCCGACCTTTGTTTGGCTCTATTGGAGTGGCGGAACAACCCTCGGGATGACATTCTTAAATCCCCTTCTCAGAGATTGATGGGACGGCAGACACGAATCCTGCTTCCCGTGCCCACAAGCCACCTGGAGTCAGGGACTGTGCCGACCAAGGACGTCCACAACCGACTACAAGAGATCCGCCAACGGCAAGGAAGGTACTACAACCGCGGCGCCAGGGACCTGCCGACGTTGTCACGAGGACAACAGGTCACGATCTACGAACACGACAAACGAACATGGGCTCCTGCTACCGTCCTGAGACAAGCTAACACGCCTCGCTCGATGATCCTGCAGACCGAAGACGGCCGCGAAGTCAGCCGCACCCGAGAGCACCTCCGGGAGGTAGCGGCCCTGCACGACGCGCAACCTCTGAAGCCTTTGGCCCCGCACGACGCAGCCCCTGCCACAGCTGGGCGCCTGGAACCTCTGAAGCCTCCGACGCTCGAGGCGTCGAACCGCCTCCAGAACCTCGGAGAAGTTCAAGGGTACGTCAAGAACCTCGTCGGTACCCTCTGCCCGAGAGACATTCGGGTGGAGGGGAGATGTAGCGTGGCTCAAGTCTGAGTCATCATGACGTCCCGAACCAAGCCGGTACACGTGACAAGACACGTCACGCTTCAGCCATATAAGGTGCTGCCCTTTCTGAATAAATCTCTTTCATCACCCGACGTCTGGCCCGCTTACACAATAAGTGTACAAGCTTTAGATTTCGATGCAGCCTTACCTTTAGAGGGCGCATTGAAGGCGATGTCGAAGGCTAGCGTAAAACGTAGAACTATTCCAGTCTTTTTCAGCGCGCACGATATGCCTATTTATGCACCGTATTTGATATAACATCACACTCCGCCTTTCGCATATTTTTGGCACACCACTAGTTGATCAGTCTAAATCGCCGAATTTAAGCTGTTGCATTTCTTAAACTTTGTGTAATAGCTATTTACAGAACAAAAATTATTGACAAGCCAGTCATTTCATTCGTCACTGCACTCAGTTTTTAAATTAAGTTGAATCATGCTGTGAATGTTTTTTTAACCTTCGCAGTATGTTTTCTATGTATAAAGCGTAACATTCCTTTACAAGTTCTAGTTTGAGTTTACCAAACTGAAGATCTACAGCTGAGGGTCATTTTTCTTATGCGTTTTTCAGTCTCATGGTTTTGGTCAAATTAAGAACTTCAGTGACCCAAAATGAGACACCTGACCAAAACAAAAAGGATAGTTTCTTGGTCTTTCATTTTTATGTATTTAATTCCTCGTATAATTATCCTTAGTCTCAATTGTCATGCCTGTTCTACTTTTTTTTTGCAACATTTTTTGGAAATTGATTTGCGAAGGTACTTGCAACACTCACCGCAATTCTGCGAACTGCTCGTTTGATGCTTACGTTTGTGGAATACTGTTGTTGTTTTCTTCTTCAGGTCCAGTGCGGCTGGACATCCTGTTCAGCTCCCTTCCAAGATTTGTGATGTCTACGTGTCATGTCACAATAAATAGGTTTTGAGACACCTTCGACTTAACTCGTGTAACGCGGTCAAACCGAATTTAGCGCAATTTTTTTGTGTGTGTATTTGTGGTGCGGTCTTGTTAATTTTTCTATTGCAGGTAACGTGTTCCGAGTGGTCCTCTACCCGTAGTCTACCAGGCGTTGGGACTCTTCAGTAAACTGCCATGGAACCTCGTCTTTTTCTTCTTTTCTTTTTTCTTATTTGACGTCAATAAATGTTACACAACTGCAAACGTTGGTTTCTCCCTCCACACTCTATTATTGTCATGATCGAATACAGCTTCTTTTTGTGATTTTGCTGCGTGAGGAAACCAAACTGCAATGCAGAAAGATTGAATATATATGTAGCGTTTTTAGGTTTGTATCTCTCCGATCATAATGCTACAGAAGGTGAGTATATAAATATACGACGAGGATAGCTTTTAATACCAAGGAATATTGCTCCATAATACGCTCTTGAGCCTTCAAGTTTTTAGTACTTCGATCACACCAGTTTGTTTAATTGTGATGCATCTGCAAACAAAAATGATGAGCAGTTTAGACGAAATGGTGAGTATGCGGGCTTGGTTTGTCAGCCCCTCGGACAACCTAGGAGGCGAGGAAGAAGTGGTGAGAAAAAAATACAAATTAATAAAGTGCATGGACATGGAAGAGAAGAATCTACCAAAGGTAAGAGCAAAAACTTAACGACGTCTTTTTACATACTCGAGCAAATAAAAAGGTGCAATAAAATAACCCGCAGGCTCTAACTTCTTCTCAAAGTAGGCTTTTTATGAAGGGGCATACCTAAATTAGTCATAATTGGCGCGATTAAACAAGACACCGAATAAAGTGTTTTGGGAAAAAGCTCTGTGCAATTTTAGGTCTTCAATGACAAGTTTATTTTCTCTGATATTTCTACCAGCACGAGGCCTGACTTGAACGCACTGGCCAAGTCTCGCAGAGGTAAGCCAGAACATGTCACGCAGTGATTGTTACCAGTTTCACAATTGCTTGTGTGGTTATCTGGTCAGCAAAACAAACCTGTCCGTCTCAATAAGCTAACTTCCAGATAATAATGGGAAATTGCGCCACCTGGAGGCGACTTACGAAAGGGCAATATTAGATTCGCTTTAACTGGCGTGACTAATTTTGCATCCAAATAAAGTGTTTTTGGTAAGAGCTTCGTTGTATTTCAATTATTTTATTGATATGTCAATTCCCAGGCACTGACTTTCTACCAACACCACGGGTGATTTGAGCACGCGTGTCAACTTTCCCAACTGAAGCCCAATCGCAAGAGGATTTTGCTTAACCATAATCCGTCGTTCGGCGAAAAGTATGTTCTCACGGTGTTTTTTAGGAGAGGCCAGCTTCCAGAGCAGATTGGAGCTT
>JAZHYW010025955.1:0-14134 GCA_037355805.1 Ixodes ricinus | reverse complement strand
GCGCAACATCCGTTTAGACATGGAGATGAAGTCTGCACTGTTGCATTACGATGGCTGCCAAGTTCGGAGAAACCAAATCCGGGAGAATTTGTTAAGCCGAGGGGGGGGGGGGGGGGTTCGTTGCTTCAAAATAGATATTGATAACCAATTTACATGCAGCAACTTCATTACGCTTATATAGCACTTCTCATGCTAGCGAGATACAGCTCTGTTGCAGAATGTACTGTCGGGAGCAAAAGTCTGGACAACACGGGAGCGCCGACCGAATTGCATCGCCGCGCTCCCTGACGGCGCGGCGCCTGGTGCCGAGACCCGCGCAATCCGCACGCGCGTCCTTTCTTATCTGCTGGCTCACTCGTTCGCTCACTTCAACGCGATGCGCTCCTGAGCGAATAAATGAGCGCTATGTGCCGCCCCGGGAACCAAGATTCCGAGAGCCTCGCTCACCGCTCTGGACGAGCTCGCGTGCTCCGCGGCACGCGCCATTCGCGCATATCTTTCCCGCGACTCGGCGACGCGTTAAAAGCTGTCGCTTATGTTGATGCAGCCGCAATGAATTGTAGAACTTGTATTGGCGTACTCGAGGCAGCCTTGGGCTTCCTTCCGAATGATCATGCACGCGCGGTAAAGTGGTCAATGACGAGCAAAAAAGAAAACGCCAAA
Organism: Ixodes ricinus; assembly: GCA_037355805.1. Lineage (NCBI taxonomy): Eukaryota > Metazoa > Arthropoda > Arachnida > Ixodida > Ixodidae > Ixodes > Ixodes ricinus. Next base: position 13,471 of record JAZHYW010025955.1, on the reverse strand, counting down.
TATGAAAGAAATATTTATTCAACCCCTCCCAAGAAAAAAACAAGAAACAAAACGGAAGGAAAAAAGAGGCGCTGGTTCAGTTTGGGTGGGTAATATTTTGTCATGTTTCCGTTAGCCTGAATCACTTCTGCCACACGGCGTGGCATTGATCGCGTGCATAATAAATCGAGCAGCAGCAGTTTGCATTGTAGCCGGGGAAAATTTAGGATGGCAAGCTTAAAAATAACGAATGGAGGGCAGCGACAGTTTTTAACAGCGTCGCCGAGTCGCGGGAAAGACATGCGCAAACGGCCCGTGCCTCGAAGCACGCGAGCTCGTCCAGAGGGGTGAGCGAGACTCTCGGAATCTTTGTTCCCGGGCGGCACTTAGCGCCCATTTAATTGCTGAGGAGCGCATCGCGTTGAAGTGAGCGAGCGAGTGGGCCACCAGATGAGAAAGGACGCGCGTGCGCATTGCGCGGGTCTCGGCACCAGGCGCCGCGCCGTCAGGGAGCGCGGCGATGCAATTCGGTCGGCGCTCCCGTGTTGTCCAGACTTTTGATCACGACACTACAGTCTTCCGACACCATAATAAATCGCCTGGCAAAAAATGAAAAAAAAAATACCTTGGAGGGTGTCAGTGTCCCTTTAAGTGCAGGGAGATATTTCTGTCAATCGTACAACCGAACAAATTGTTCAAAATCGGGGAGTGTTTCGGCTAATGCGGGAGACTTTGCATGTATGCATTACGCAATGCAAAGCGCCATGCTTGTATTGCGTGATGCCACACGCAGGCTCAATTTTAAAGTCTAAACAGATATCCCTTTTCACCATTTGTTGAGCTGATTTCGAAGATCGCAGAGATTGGCACTTCGAGTGTCTTACGGGTAACTATACGCAAAACCATTTTTAGGAGAGTAGTGAGCAAAGGGAGACTCTCCTAAGAAAACATACAGGACACACTACTCACATACCAACAACAAAGTATACGTCATAAAAAAGGCAACTCAAGCGAAGCGGATGCCCTGCACCTTCGCCCTATCGAAAGCGTTCGTCGGTAAGCAGTTCCATTCAGCTAAATATTTCACAAATAGCAAGTTACAAAAATATCTATGTTCACTAGGAAATGAAAATATATATTTGTTCTGTTACAGTTTGCATATGCAACATGATTGGAAATATAAAGAAACTGTGGAAGATATTAAAGCCAATTGGCGCAACGTGACTCACCCCCCTATCCTGAAGTCCTCCATTGGCTATTGACGTGAGGTTGAAATAGAGGACCCTCTTCATCCAGTGGCGACCCTCCAGGTGATTCGGACGTGGCATGTAGTACGGCTCTGCGGGAGAACAGGCAAGGTTGGAACAGGGGCGTACATTAATTCATGTCCGCAATTCACTAGAATGCCTAACGCGTTGCAGCACAGTGGTGAGTTGTGCAAGCAGGTGCTGCATTTTAAAAGGGTAAAAGCAGCGTAAAAAGACACGGACAGGGAAGCTGTACATACACGGAGCGCTGACTTTCAACTGTTTAATTTCTGAAAAAAGACGCCCACCGCCGTGACCACATGCATCCAATCAAATTGCATCACGTACGTCACATCATGTCAACTGACCATTGTGTCGAACACTGCTGATGCACGCAAGTTCATAGTCAAATAAATAAATAGACGGAGAGCTGACACACCTATCGTCGTACTTAGAAATAAAGAAAACGCTTCCGCAGTCTTTCTAGTCATCCTTTGACGATGCTTCGCCAGGATCTCAGTGTTGATTAAAATAGGAATGCACCCGCACCTATCACAGTGCACCGCTAAGTTTCCTGACGGTGATAACCTCACCGAGCACGCATGTTCCCGCAATCTGTCATTTACACAACGGCCTGCTTGGCCGATGTATACCTTCTTACACGTCAGCGGAATACAAGCGAGATTGGACAGAGGTGGGACCGACATCCCCGGTTGTGTTAAGCATCGTAAGAACAAGTTTGTGCCTTGCGTAGGTGGAGTGATTTATTGTATTCCGCTGAAGTGTAAGAAGGTATATATCGGCCAAACAGGCCGTTGTGTAAACGACAGATTGCGGGTACATGCGTGCTCGGTGAAGTCATCACCCTCAGGAAACTTCGCGGTGCACTGTGATAGGTGCAGGTGCATTCCGGTTTTAATCAATACTGAGGTTCTGGCGAAGCATCCTGAAAAATTACTAGAGAGATTGCGGAAGTGTTCTTTTAATGCGAATATTAATGCGAATAGCATTCTTTGGCTACTTCACGCACTTTTCGTCTATGTATCTATCTATCTATCTGGCTATCTAACCTCTTACGCCGCGGGTCGATAAATAAATAAAAAAGACCGGCGCCGGCTGGGATTCGAACCGTTGACCCTTTGATCAGCAGGCAGACGCGCTAACCACAGAGCTATGAAGGCAGTCATTCAACGCACTCTAAACGGTTGTTTATATCTTTACCATAGACGCGCTTTACAGCGCTGTCACAGCTACCGGTGCGCGCGTTCCATGCACGAGGGCTCATTCCGCTCTCGTGAGGCTGAGCACGGCCGCTACATCACTCTCTCCCGAGCGCGGGAGAGGGTGATGCAGCGGCCGGTGCTCAGCCTCACGCGAGCGGAATGAGCCCTCGAGCATGGAACGCGCGCGCACCGGTAGCTGTGACAACGCTGTAAAGCGCGTCCTATGGTAAAGATATAAACAACCGTTTAGAGTACCGTTGGTTGAGACTAGCTGAGACGCCAGAAAGTCTGGTCGGTACCATTTTGAGTGTTTGTGCGTATGGCGCGTGCTTTGCTCGCCTTCCTAAGTGACACAAACGCACGTGCTGGGCTGCGGGAGATCGTGCGCAGGGCTGTGAAAGTGTCAACAAATTTAGAATCGTCTCAAGAGTGGGCTGGCGTATCTAGAGTGTGCCGGCCACCTGACGAACGCGCATAACTCCACACCGTTTGATGCTATTCGCATTAACGTAGATAATCATTCCCAAAGGATGGGTTCTGCTGATTTTTTATTTCTAGTCACAAACATCGATGCGTAAAGTCGCCCTCTATTTGTTTACTGGACTTTGAAGTTGCGTTCATCAGCAGTTTTCGACACAATGGTCAGTTGATATGATGTGACGAACGGGATGTAATTTGATTGGATGTATGTGGGCACGACGGTGGGCGTCTTTTTCAGGAATTAAACAGTTGAATGTCAGCGCTCCGTGTGTGTACATCTTCCCTGCCCGTGTCTTTTTGCGTTGTTTTCACCCTTACCCTTTTAAAATGCCTAACGCGTTCACACTTTCGAGGTTGGGGGCAAAAACGCCTGTCGTATAAGGTGAGCGAATGGGCAGTTTATTGTTGCTAAACGCTGCAAGACACAAAACGAGAAGGGAAAGATCACAAAACAGTCCCTCTTAATATTATTAAAAATTTTCGAGAAACCTTTATAATTTGGCTTACATAATACATAAAGCGAACCTCCAGGGCAGTTTAGAAATTGTCTGTCTCCTCTGTTCTCCCGGAGGGCTATAAAATTAATAAAGAAAACTAGAATTATTGAACTCCCAAGTAAAAAAGAATGTTTTGCCACTTAAAAGAGATCTTAATTTGTTAATTATGTTCAACGATTCCAAAGCAGAGATCTGAAGTTGAATCCTTTCGTTGTAAAGAGAAAGTGAAAATCTAAGTTTCGCAAGTACCCTTAGGAAACAGGTCCTTATAGATATATGGTATTTGGAGGTAGGGCCGATCTACTACGAGTTTCTTTTCCTCCAACCTAGCCTTACGAAAATGGCATATCTGAACTTATATAAAAAAAAATAAATACGGTTATATAAAAAATTGGGCAGATCTGGCGATATCAAGTAAATCAGTTTATATAAGCCTTATTAAGCCAGATCTGCCCAATTTTTTATATAACCGTATCAGGGTCTTGTTATGGAGATATCAAGACCCTGATAACCCTGATATACAGGTTTTTTTTTATTCTTGTAGATTTGTTTTTAAAAAAGCCATGAAACCTACACTTATGCGGTTTGTGCGAGTGAGTTATACGCCCAGGGGGACATTATGTGGGTGGCTAATCTTTGCAATAAGTCGGCTAATGATTTGAAATTCACCACTTGTTTCTTAAATTAGTGAAAATAGACATATGGTTCCAATTAGAAACTTGCTGAACGTCGTCCAAAATCCCTAAATCAGTCATTTTCAGAAAGACTTTCAGCGCGTGAGAAAGTTACCACTCGTGGAGCAGGTACAAAGCTAGTGGTGTCGGTCAGGCGCCCGCGCAATTTTTCCGTCTCTTATCTAGCCACAGCCTTGTACCTGGTCCACGAGTGGTAACTTCAGCGCACTACTGCGTTTCACACGCGCTCAAAGTCTTTCTAAAAATTACGGATTTATGGGTCTTGGACGACGCTCAGCAAGTTTATAATTGAAACCATATGTCTATTTCCACTAATTAAAAGTAAATTAGTGAATTTTAATTAATTAGCCGACTTATCGCAAAGATTAGAAAACTACGATTGTCCCCCTGGGCGTATAACTCACTCGCACAAACCGCATAAGTGTAGTTTTCACGGCTTCTTTTAAAACAAATCTGCAAGAATAAAAAAATAACACCCGGTATTTAGGCGTTGCACGTACGTCACATCATGACATCGAACACCGGTATCCACCATGCTGGTGGTTGACTCTTCGACCCTGCATAGCGAGAGCAAGGGATACGCCCGCGGATTACCGAGATTGCGGCACGCATCTCATAGCGGCGAGCAACTCCACTTTTCTACCGTTGTTTACGTTCGCGCACGCCTATGCATCGGCTTTTGCCCATTCGTGGTGTAGATGTCCTTTGTCTTTCGTTACATAACGCCGTTTCCCCGCTTCGAGCGATTGTCGCGCCGCGAGCCCGGCCGTCAGGGGATCGGTTTGTGCCGTCTGCGAGACTGTAACCTTTGCAAGGAGCAAAGGTATGTAGGCAAGCCGGTTAGGAAACATCATAATATGAAACCCTGAGTCAATGAGAGTTGTACGTTATTTGATTTATCCTTATCTCAGGGTTTAGATTATGACGGTAACCTAGCGTTGTTTACCAGTATTTCGCAAAATCGTAACAATCTTTTTACAAGCGACTCGTAAAGCCGCGCGTCAAATTTTAGAACGCGCAATTAAGATTCTTTGTTGTTGTCCTTCTTGGCGACACGTCAAAACTTTGTCGGCGGCATATCGGAACTTTCTGCTTGTAGCGCAATCGCACCAATGCCGAAACATTCTGCACAATTATTCTCCCGGCTGCCAGGAGATAGACACGGCCTAATTCTAGAAATAATCTAGAAGAGTACCTTTAGGAAAACGATCTATTGTCGCGAAGTAGGTTGCAGCGCACTTACGTTGACGAGACGGGACTTGAAAGGTAATCCCAGATAGATGTCGACACGGCCACGACGGAATCACCACTCAAACACAAAAACGAGAAGGAAGGTGTCCGTGAAGAATCAACACGATGTAGCACAACCTGTCACTTTTAGAAACGAGCACTGAACGAATCACAAAAAATTCTTGGGCTTCTTTGAAATCGCTTGCAGAAGCAGAAATTCGCAGCACCCACGCGGGCGCAGACCACACCTAACTGCATGGATCCGCATCCGTAAAACCACGTGACCACGCACAATCTATCACGCTTTCAGCTTAGGGAGAGAGAGAAAAGTAGAGAAGGACAGGCCAAAACGGGAGTGCACAAAGAAAGGACTTATCTTATGGGGAATCAACGTGCGGATTTGTCACTTGTACCCAAGGCTGATAGTGCAGTGAATGCTATGTGTGGCCTTGGGCTCCAGGCAGGTGCTGTGTTCTGCTTCATCACCAGCTTCTAGACTGTAGTCACGTGACCCTAACCGGAGACACGATTGGCCTAAAACATGCATAGCGTCTACCCTGCTGTCAATACCGAGTGAACATAGAGCTCTCTGACGTCCAACTTCTGAACTTCCAAACTGTCTAGCTCGAAAGTGACCGAAAATGATGCGAGTTTGAAGATACTATGTTTTACGCCGTATAACCCAGATCATAATTTAAAATAAAGAAATAAGCGCGACTATTTTTTTTGCGCACGATGTCCACAAGTAAATAAATAAATAAATAAATGTGTATATATATATTTTTTACCAATAAATTTAAAATTATGAGTACACTCTTAGGTTCGCGTTTTTAAATTTCAAATATTTTTACGAAAGAGTTGCACATAAAAGACACCACTTTCAACACACGATGAATCGCAGACGCTCGCAAGCGGATGGTTACGATGCTGCGCGAAAGGTTTTTGAAAGATGCTGCGTAGGGCGCAACGGCTTCGCAGGCGTTCGAAGGAAAAAGGATTCGGGACGACGAAGTAGCGTCTTGCATCTTCAGTAAGCTAACGGTTCGTGTTTCCCCGCTCAATTTAGCGGGGAAACACGAACAAAATTAGTTTCACTGCTAGATTTAGCGGGAAATTGACGTCAAGTGATATAAGTACCAATTCAATTTCTCGCTAAATTTAGCGGGGTGGTTACTTGATGGCGACGCCGACACCGCTTAACTCGGAAACGGGCGCCTATGAGCTGCGATCTCAAATCCATTATTTGATTAACTCGCTTTCCGATCTGATGCACTTCGTCATAATGTCACACGTCAAACATACAACCAAATTTCATTTGTCTTTCAATCTTCAAAATGTGCAATTGGTTAATTGGTCCAAATACCTGGAATAACTTCACTTTAACGATGTTAACAATAATTAACCAATTATTTGAGACTCATGCAATATAGATCAATCAACTTGTCTTGGCGAGTACATATGACTTATTGCTTGCACGACCGAAACGGGCCCATATATCATTATCAGGGGCAATATTTGCACGCGTATATCGCGAAATAAGGCCGTATTTACGCACTTATACGGCCGCATCTGGCAGTATTAGCCCGCCTATATGGCGATATCGGGGCGTATTTGCTCCCATATATTCCCTATCTGACTACTTATATTATCATATCAGGACGTATATAAAATATATCAGGGCCATATCTGACATTTTCGTACGGGAGCACTCGTTTTGCCGCTGTGTAAACGCCTAAAATGTCTAAGCTAACTGAAAGGCAGCAGCAAAACCAAGGATAAGTGGAAGAAAAAGCAACCCGTAGTAGTTCTGCCTACATTCACAACATCTCAATCAGGCTCAAAAGGTCGCATCAAAACACAACGTCCGTGTAGCTTATCCGCCCCTCTTAAGCTGAAAGGGTTGTGTCACATGGTCAATAAATCGGGAGATCACGCGAGGCGTCAAGTGAGGTGTCAAGTACGACACCGGAGCCAGATTGTAGAGTACGTTGATGATGTGGTGTACAAAAATACCTTTATCATGCGGAAAATCTTATATAGGGCAAACGGGCGGGTGCTTAACTGAGACTCTACGGGAACACAAATACGCGTGTTGAGCAGTTGCAAGCCCCAGGGAATCTCGCAGCACATTGTACTACACTTTGTTTCACCTAACGTCCGAGCGTGACCGATGTTTTGACCCGAAGGGCCAATCTAACGGCGAAAAAGGCCCACCGTCATGGCCTCCTCTCCGCAGTTGATAGGACCAGCGGTGTTCGCCGTCTTTCTGTGCGTGCTCCTCGGCCGGCTCGTCCTATCAAGGGCGAAGGACGACATGACTTTGCGCTTTTTGCGCTGTTTGATTGGGCCTTCAGCTTATAACAACGGCCACGCTCGGTCCTAAGCTGAAACCAAGTGTAGATGCCCCTACGATGCCCTATTTGGATCAACGTCTATCTTTGAAAGATTGAATGAAAGGACGAAGCGAGAAATTACGGAGGCTTTTTTCATGAAGTCAGGGAAGCACGGAACGTGCGTCAGTGAACCGTCGGTTTCTCTTGACAAAAAAGAAATAGACTTGCTGAAAAAGATGCCGCATCATGATGGGTAGCGGACATGTGCATTGGCCGCCGCAGCCAAGATCTGATCTAGAGATGTGTACTTGCATAACTGTGTTAGATGTGAATATGTCTGTCCCTCTTTATTTTTTTTTCAATGCGTTTTCTTCATTTTCCTTCAACCATGCATGTTTGGAAGGAAAAAGAAATTAGTTATTGAGTTGCGCCTTTCGTGTGTAAGTGTCGTCCTTCTTTGTCCAAGATTGTAAACCTTAGCAGCGCGAGAACAAAAATAACTTATAAAGCTGAATGCTTTGTTCATTTTTATATGAGCCTTCACTTTCGAAGATATTGACTTCCGCGCAAAGTGTATTAAAGCTACTTTGAATACGCAAGATGGAAAGAGGTGAACCATAGGTCTGGCACATAGAACGGGTTGAGGTTGCGATTGCTCACGCGTGAAACTGATGAAGAAAGCAGACAAAAAAATGCTGAACAACTTATACTTCTATATGCGACTTTGTGTCGAAATGCAGTTACAAAATTTTCGTTGAGCTACTGATGCCCGCCAATTCACCCTTGATACCATTAACGCGTCACTAAAAAACCTGACGGCCATGATAACAAAATACACAGAAAGAATAAAGCACGTAACGGACAAACACTGACACACACAGTTTGTTTGAAGTTTGTTTGAAGTTTATTTGGTTTCTCACGGGCCAGGCCCGGTAGGGAGGTAGAGACAAAAGGCATTTCTGCCTGACTGGGCCTCTACCCCCCACAGTTCATTACAGCACAACTTGCATTAGTTGCCATCTATACGTAAAGAAAGTAATCAAAATACATATATCTACAGAGCAGCAAACATGCACACTTTTTACACAATATCGTAGAAAAAACATTTTACGAATATAAACAAGGATTAATATATCCTCATATGAATATAATATTACAAAAAATAGAAAAAATAGAAAAACAATTCACAAAATGTCTTAAAATTCTAAACCCACCTAGATAATGCCACACAAAGATGACTATCATTCATACGACATCGATTCGTAATCAATGACGTATAATCACAAAATGAAAGGAGCAAAAAATGATCAAAGGAGCAAAAAAAATGATCAAAGGAGCAAAAGAAATAAGAAAACAATTCACAAAAAGTTTTAAAATTCTAAACCTAGCTAGATAATGCCACACAAAGATGACTATTTTTCATACGACATTGATTCGTAATCACTGACTCATAAACACAAAATAATCAAAAAAGCAAAAAAAAAATCACAAAAGATATGTACACAAAAGGTTACAGCCATGTAACAAACACATTCGTCATTGCAACACTGGTAGGCGCAAAAACAAAACAATTTCTACTACGTGTAATATATATCGTTTTGTACAAGGGTGTGTCTGATGCTACTGTTGTATTTATTAAATGATACTGTAAAATCAGTAAAATCAGTACGCCCTTCAAAAATGTTTAGTAATGTAGGAACCTGATAATTTAGTTTTTGTTTTCCATAATTTGTCCTGACCTTAGGAGTCTTGTGTTTGGCGTTTCTAAGGAGATAGGGTTGCGATGGCACTTCATCCATTTGATAGAGTTTTTCTTTGTATATTGTCTGCATAAGTTTAAAGTAATAAATCTGGTTTGCTTTAAGCATGTTATGTTTTGCAAAATATAGACTGCTATAAAAATCCCGAACATTTCCTTCATAGTTTTCTAAAATGCGCAAAAACTTTTTCTGAAGAATAATTAATTTGCTATAATTTGTGGAAGTGGTTGTCCCCCATGCCATAATTCCATAACAAAGTTTTGAGTAAAACAAAGAGTAATATAAGTTTTTGATAAGCCACTTTGGTAATAAATTTGCTATTTTATATATACAGCCTAGTGTTCTCGATAGGTCCCCTTTTAATTTGTTCACGTGAGTGTTCCAAGTAAGTGCTTCGTGAAACCAGACACCGAGAAACTTTTGTTCTATAACCTGAGATATGGGAGTGCTATTATATATCAGTTGTATTACACTATTGTCGTGCTTATTGATAGGTCTAAATATAATGTACTTTGTTTTGTCCACATTTAGTTTAAGCGTGTTTGTTTCCAGCCATTTTGAAAGTTTATGAAGATAATCATTTGCCTGTTGTTCTAAGGACGCTTTTGTATTGCTGCAGAAGAAAACATTGGTATCGTCAGCGTACATTACCATATGTGGGGAATTTGGGATGTCTGTAATATCATTTATATATATAAGAAAAAGTAGTGGGCCCAGTATGGAGCCCTGGGGCACTCCATATTTTATTTCTAATTGCTGAGAAGCGGCGTTACTGACTTGTACAAACTGCTTACGATTTCGGAGGTAGGACTTGATTAGGTCAGACGCTACGCCACGTACACCACAAGTCTGAAGTTTTGACAGTAAGATATTGTGTTGTATCGAATCAAAGGCCTTGCTCAAATCTAGAAATAACCCGAGTGTATATAGTTTATTTTCGATGTTGGTTATAATTATGTCTTTTATATTTGTAAGAGCAAGTTCAGTCGATTTGTCCCTTTGAAAACCATATTGGGACCTAGCGATTACGTTGTATTTTGAAAAAAACCTTTGCAATCTAACGTTTATCACGCTTTCAAATATTTTTGAGAATATTGGCAAAACAGATATTGGTCGGTATTTTTCTAGGTCATTTTTGTTTCCCCCTTTATGCACCGCACTAACCCTTGCGACTTTGAGTTCGTCCGGATATATTCCTGTTTGCAGCATGTTGTTTATAATATGTGCCAGGACTGGGCTTATTATATTTGAAACCATTTTAACTGGCAAGGATTTTATTTCGTCAGCCCCAGCCGCTACACTTGTCTTTATATTTTTTATCAGATTACTAACTTCGCATGGGGAAGTAGGCTCGAGCATTATAGAGCTTGAGATATTTGTAGTTTTATTTGTGGAACTGATTTTGCTGCCAGTTTCCCTTTCTCGCGGAGCACCAACGTTTACAAAATGCTCATTGAGGGTATTTGCAAGTTCCTCACCACCTATATTTCTACCGTTTATAGTTATGTTATCCACACCACAACGAACAGAGTCTTTATTTGTTATGCTATTAACCGTGTCCCACAGTTTCTTCGGGTTATTGTAAATACTATGAAACTTGCTCAAAAAGTATTCAGATTTTGCTCTCTTAAGGTCGGAACTAAGCTTATTCCTGATTTTTTTAAATTCACTCAGCAGCGCTTTATCACGCGACCTCACGAAACAATGGTACATGTTATTTTTTATTCTAATTCTTTTGTATAGGTCGTCATCCACCCATGGCTTACGGAGTTTGGGTTTTGCCTTTTTCCTTGTAATATAGGGAATGCACAATCATATAACTTCTTAAATTCACTTAAAAACTTGCTATAAGCAGTGTCCGCACTTTCTTCTAAGTAAACGTCTGTCCAATCAAATCTCTTAACGAGTTCATGAAATGTGCTAAGTGTTGTTTCGTTTATTTTTCGGTAGCAGTAATTAACTGGGTCAATTTTTTTGCCTTGTTTCGGACGGCAGCTTAGGCAGAAAATGGGCAGGTGGTCACTAATGTCCTGTGTGCAAATTCCAGGGTACAATTCAGTTTGGTTAATGTTTGTTATGCATACGTCTATTGATGTGGCACTCTCAGTTGTTATTCTGGTTGGTAGCGATATCACGTTTGAACATCCATAGGACAGAACGAGGTCATTGAAATCGGTCGCGTGAGACTCATTTGCAAGTGTGTCGATATTTATATCACCCATAACCATAAAAGAGTGCTTCGTTAAACAAAGAAAATTAAGCAAGTTGTCAAGGAAATCAAGAAACACAGATTTGTTTCCCGTGGGTGGTCTATATGCAGCAACAACAAACATTGTTTCCATGCGAACAACTAGACACTCAATATCTGCATTGATTACAGAATATTCGTCCACAACAGTAAAAGAAATAAAAGACTCTAGATATATCAAAATTCCACCTCCTCGTTTTTTATCTCGGTTTAAATTTACGCAGTTGTAATTCGCAAAACTCGGCGGTAGCTCGTCTTCTCGCAACCATGTTTCCGTGAACAACAAGGCATCAAAGCGCAAGCAGAGGGAATCAAAAAAGAAATCAAGGGCGTCTTGTTTTCTTCTTATACTTCTGGTATTTAGGTGAATTGCAGAAAAACATGGCTTGTAATTTCTGTATCTATCATTGAATTGCTCACTCTTAAAGTATTTACATGACTCAGCATCCATAAAAGTGAGGAAACAGTATCAAATGACGAGTGCAAAATCAGAAGTCTACGTCATTCTTTCCAAATCAGCCGTACACACAATCTTCAAAACATTCAAGCCATCATCCTTACGCGCAAACACTTTTCCACCCGTAGTCCAGACGTACTTCCACCTGACTTCTTTCTTTTTAGCGATAGCTGCCCCCAGCAGTTGTTTGCTTTGTCGTGTGAGATGCTCATTGACGAACACAGGCGTGGTCGTCCTAGCCAAAGTGTAACCAAGGGCTGCAGCAGTGAGCTTCTTTTTTTTGCCTTCATAAGTACAGCATTTCTCTTCGTGCGTTGTATGAAGCGCACGACTATGTTTTGCTCACCTGGTTTTGATGTTGGTACCCTATGGCAGATATCTATGTCTGAATTTGTAATTGGCTCCTCCAGTACGTCACCAATCATTTTGATGACGTCATAGGGATTGCCCCCTTCAGGCACTCCCTTTATCTCGAGGTTGTTTGAGCGTTGGTATTGCTCCAATTCCTCGATCCGCTGACTCAGTATTTTATTTTCATTTTGCAGCTCACAGTTTCTCTTAGTCAGTTCCTGGATTTCCTTCCTTAGTTGTTTTACGTCGCTTCCAATCGACTCAACTTTGTCGCAAGTGTCGCTGCAAAACTTCGTACTTTCCTTTAAACTTCGTAGGTCGGCTCTTAATTCGCGACGAAGGTCGTCAAGCGCCTTTGCGAATTCCCTAGATTCCTTAGCTTCTTTACCGTCCTTAGTCATGATGGCCAGACAGACACAAGAAATACACGGTAAGCTGTGTTCGGCAGCAGTGCATACAAACAAACTATTCGGGGTGCGAAAAGTATCTCACCTGCGAGCAGAGTAGAAATGCTTAGAACACTGCCTGTGTTGCACCGCTGCCGAACTGAGCACGAAGCGGCGACCGTCGCTCCTTTAGTAGACGATGGCCGATGTTGTGGCCCGTGTCCTCTTGGGTGCGCTGTCTTCTCCCAGCACGTGCGTCGTCGAGCACGCTGTTGATGGTCAAGTGATGACGTTGCCGATCCTAGCTTCAGTGTGGGCGTATCTGCGAGCAGAGTAGAAATGCTTAGAACACTGCCTGTGTTGCACCGCTGCCGAACTGAGCACGAAGCGGCGACCGTCGCTCCTTTAGTAGACGATGGCCGATGTTGTGGCCCGTGTCCTCTTGGGTGCGCTGTCTTCTCCCAGCACGTGCGTCGTCGAGCACGCTGTTGATGGTCAAGTGATGACGTTGCCGATCCTAGCTTCAGTGTGGGCGTATCTGCGAGCAGAGTAGAAATGCTTAGAACACTGCCTGTGTTGCACCGC
>JAZHYW010025954.1:0-12031 GCA_037355805.1 Ixodes ricinus | reverse complement strand
GCAGTGTTGTACGGAACGACGTTCAAGGAACGGCGTTCCTGGAACGCGTTCCTTTAGGAGGAACGAAGGTACGCCACCGTTCCATTTTACATCGGTGGAAATGGAACGGGAACTCGTTACATATTTTACTGGAACGGAAAGAGTAACGGCGTTCCTTTTTTTCGTTCAGTGGGGTAATTTTTATATTATTTGTAACAGGGAAATTTTAAAAGTATAAAAACTATATCTTCACGAACATATTGTTTTTAACTTGTTAACTTTTTCGGCTACTTATCTTAGGGCTTATTTTGTGTGGTCCTCGCTTGGTGACAGTCGCGTGCCGGATAGCTAGTGGACATTGATTGTTTTTTTGAGTGCCCGAGACTGCAGCGCACAAAGGCAAACCTTATAGTCGCAAGAAAAGACACAGAAAGAGGGACGTTTCAAACTGAGCTACTTTCTTTGCCCCCGCCCCCTTCCACGAATCCTCATTCCCACAGAAATCTAAGGCCGACTAAAGACATTTCTCAACTTCCATAAAGAGACCTACAGTTACAACAAAATCACAGGCTACCAGATATCGAACGCACCTTGTATCCTGAACATTGGTCACTTAAAAGATGCACAAAAATTAACCTTGATTTCATCTCCCCTTGTCTCTCGCCTTCAAACTCAACAACGAATCCAACCTTCACGAAGAAGAACTGGTAGTTTCCGAGACCGACCTTCCAAAAGCCCTACCTCTCCTTCACTTGCTCGTCTTGCGGACAGCAACATCGAGAAACAACTGTTGCTAAGTTTTAACTTAACGGACTTTGTTAGATAGAAACGTGTGAAATGGTTCTAAAACACTCGTGCCATGTGGGGTAGCAATACATTTGGCTCGTCTGAATCGTTCATCACAAATATGGATATGGTTAAAAGCTGAGATTTTTTAAACTTCAATATATCAGCAAAAAACACCTCGATTCCGCTTGTTTTCTTCTTCTGGTGCTCCTTCCAACACGGCATATAAATTTGTATGTACCCATTTGATAGGATAGATAAAAAAAAAGCTTTGCTTGATCTAACTAAATATGGTAATCAGCAAAATACAAAAGTAACGTATATGTAACGATGCGTTCCATTTTTTAACTGTAACGGGAACGAGTTCCTTTTACACCGATGGAACTTGTAACGGGAACGCGTTCCAAAAATCAGAAGGAACGAGGAACGAGCTTTTCGTTCCATTTTTTGAGGAACGTGTACAACACTGGTAGTGGGCGTCTGACGGTGTCGTTTCGCACGAACACATGACTGCAACGTTCGATGTCACGGCTTACGAAGACCTTGCGTGATTGTATTCTGGGTGCGGTTGGTTGCAGATTTTGTAGAAGTGACCTTCATCGGTTTTTGTAGCTCTCGCAGTCCGTGTCGCTTGTGTTATGGGTGCTGTGAAAAAATTCGCCGGGTAATCGAAGGGTAGAGCCGTACACCAATTCAGCGGCGCTGCACTTTAGTTCTTCACGCAGAGAGGTGCGGATGCCCAAGAGCACTGGTGGTAGGACTTCGGTCCAGGAGCTTGATGAGCCATGCGCTCGAATGGCAGCTTTCATTTGTCGGTGGAATCGCTCCACGAGACCATTGGATGAAGGGTGGTATGCCGTTGTTTTGATGTGGTGTATACCGAGGAGGCCTGACAACTTGCGAAATAGGTGACTTTCAAATTGTCTCCCTCGATCTGTTGTCACTGTTGTTGGTACACCGAAACGGCTGATCCACATGGAGATGAATGTACTGTGCGACTGTTTCTGCAGTCATATCCTTCATGGGCATTGCCTCTGGCCAGCGGGTGAAGCGGTCTACGCATGTGAGGATGTAACGGTAGTCTTGAGATGGAGGTAATGGTCCGACGATGTCGAGATGGACGTTGCTGAATCGAGCGTCGGGTAACTGGAAGGTACCTATGGGTGTGACAGTGTGGCGGTGGATCTTGGCTCGTTGACAGTGTTGACACGTTCGTGTGAAGTATGCAATATCGGTTTTCATCCTCGGCCAGACGTAGCGAGCAGAGACTAGTCGTTGTGACGCTCGTGTACCAGGGTGGGAGAGCGAGTGGAGGGCATCAAAAACGGCTCGTCGGAACTGTGCCGGCACGTATGGTCGAGGACGGCCCATAGAAGTGTCGCAAACAAGTGTTTTGTCGCATTCAGGAATTTCTATGTCTTGCAGGACCACCGCTGCAGTGGAGGAGCGAAGATGTAGAAGTTCCTGGTCAAGTCGTTGCGCAGTAGCCAGTTCCTGAAAGTTGATGATCGGCTGAGAGTTGTTGACGTTGTTGAGACCGATCCGAGATAGAGCGTCAGCTACGGTATTTACTTTGCCTTTTATGAAACGGATATCGCTGGTGTATTCTGCAATGTAGGCCATTTGCCGCATTTCCTTTGGTGTGTATGAGGAGCTGTTTGATGTAAGGGCGTACGTCAGGGGCTTATGATCAGTCATGATGTGAAATTGACGTCCTTCTAGAAAATGGCGAAAGTGTTTCACGCCAAGGCTAAACAGCTAGAAGCTCGCGCCCGAACGTACTGTAACGTGATTCGGTTGGCGTCATTTGTTTTGAAAAGAATGAAAGGGGTTGCCAACCGGATTCGGTAAACTGCTGGAGTACTGCTCCCACTGCTCCATCGGAGGCATCGGTTACAAGGGAGAGGGTGCGTCAGGTTTCTGATGGGTCAACGTCGTAGCATCAGCAAGCTTGCGCTTGTCCGGTGCGAGGCGTCGCGGCTTGGCCAAAACTGAAGATCCGTGGGTGTGAATGCAGTGAGTAATGGAGTGCTTGACTGGAACCTTGGTGTTGCATGGCTGCGTTAACGTTGGGAATTCCTTCAGGAGGTTTCGCCATGGAGCAGCAGTCTGCAGAGGCTGCAAGGTAGCGTTGAGTGATGGTGCCTTAGAGAGCACTCCTTGGATGCTGAAGTGCGTTGTTGAGTCGAGTAGAAGTCGACGCTTGACATCCGCCACAAGGTCGAAGTTACGGAGAAAATCTGCTACAATGATCGCAAAGCGTACGTCGGCCACCAGAAATACCCAGCGGAATACGCGCCGGAGGCCGAGATCGAGGGTTAGTGATCTTTGTTCATACGTTTTGATAGCCGATCCATTGACCGCTTGTAGCGGCTGAGTTTGTTGTCGGTGCCGACGATCCTCCAGCGTAGGACGAATGATACTGACCTCGGCGCCGGTGTCCACAAGGTATTGGATTTTTGTTTGGCGATCAGTGACGTGGAACAAACGGCTGATTGCGGTCCCCGCTGCACTGGCCGTCTTCAGTAAGTGGGCGAAGTGTTTTCCGGAAACGCACATGGTAGGGTGCATTTTCTGGCGTCGTGTCCAGATGGTTGGTGGTACCAGCACCAGTTGTTGTCTGCACCACGGGATGTGCTACGCCGACGTGCTCGAGATGTGTGCGGGGAGGATGACCTTGAAGGCCGCGAATGTTGGTCTCGCAAATTCCTCGCCAATTGGTCCACTTGTTCCGAAAGCCTTCTGTTCGATTCAAGGAGCTGAGAAAACTTCTCTCCAGAGAGGGAGATGCTTGCGACTGGGCAGCTGCTGGTGCGTTTTTGTGAAACGCGGAAATTCCGAGATTGGAAACGTCCATGATTTTATCTGCCGTCTGGGCGACGGTTTCCAATGGCTCCGCTAATGTTGACAGGATCATGCGGACTTGTTGAGGAAGTCGTTGAAGGAATACATCCTTGAAGATGGACGCGTCAAGTGTTTCGGCGCTGTCTCCCTAAAGCTGATGCATTCTGCGGAGGAGCTCGGAAGGTTTCCTGTCGCCCAGCTCCTCTGCGGTCAGGAGCTGCTGATGCATTGCTCGACTCTGTTTCCTACGAGTTAACTCGGTTTTTAATTCGTCATATGGATTGTCAGCTGGAGGCGCTCGGAGTACGTCCCGTATGATGCTAGCGGTGGACTGCGGGAGGGCCGCGACGGCGTAGTCGTATTTTGAGATTTGCGTCGTTATGCGGTTTTTTCGAAAAATAGATTCAATGGTGATGAACCATAGTTCCGCGTCGGTGGTCCAGAAGTCAGGTAGTTTGACCGCGGCAACGGCCGGAGAAGGGGACCGGGTGCCGGTGGATGTGGATTCGGTAGCAGGCAGAGACATTACCTTTGTTGCTGAAGTCCGGGTCACCACTTGAAGGGGTTACGATCCTTCAACTAATTTATTTTACAATATTTACATAATTAGAAATCTGAGGCGTTTGTAACTGCGCCGGCGGGTGCTGGACTCCGTCGAACCAGCAGCTGGAACCACGAGCCGCCTTTCACGCGCCTCTTTCTCTTTTTCTTCGGCGCCTTGTTGCCAGTCGCTACATATGCAGGACGAAAATTAAAGTTACTTCTCCTTAAGACGCATTTATATAAAATCAGGAAATATTTATTTGGTTGACTCATTCAAAACTCTTGGCGTTGTATTTTCGCAAAACATGTTATGGGACCATCGTATTTAGTACTTAAAAATAAATTAGCAAAGGTTACAAATCTTGTATATCGGGGTCGATATATATTTCCGAGCTCAGTTAAATTGTTAGTACATAAATCTCTATTTTTTCCTCATTTAAATTACTGCCACCTGGTTTGGGGTACTACCACGGCAACAAATCTTAAGGTAATACCTTTACTCCAAAAACAAATGCTACGTACAAATTGCCAATGTGACGTTCTGCTTGCATACAGAAAACCTGTTCGGAATGTATAACATATGAAGCGTCTACAACATGCAGAGATTATAGGCTTTCTACAAAGTATAAACATGATTTTTCAATAACAATACTTACATAATTGAACTGTCTGGCTTAAACCAACATGTTTCCAATTATCAATTTCGCAACCCTGAAGATTGGAATACATCTACTTACCAATTGAACATAGGAAAATAAATGTTTGCCTACAGATTACCTTAACTGCTTAATTGTTTTATTCTGAGTTATGTGCACTTAGATACCATCAACATGAAAGAGTTGACTCAGTTGAGTGCGTTGATGTCGTTGATGTGCCATTTTGTTTGCGTTTGGTGTGCGTGTGTTTTTAGATCTCTCTCGCCCTGTCACTGCTGTAGAATGCAATTCGGGTGCCGAGAGCTCGTCAAGCCGCTTCGTGCGGCTTTTTTTTCTCGGCCTCCACCTTCGTAAATGGGAAATAAAGATGATAATATTAATTAATAAAAATAGACATATGGTTCCAATTACAAACTTGCTGAGCGTCATTGAAAACCACTAAATCAGTAATTTTCAGGAAGACGTTGAGCGCGTGAGAAGCGTAGTAGTGCACTAAATTTACCACTCGTAGATCAGCTGCAAGGCTAGCGGTTGCGGTAAGGCGCCCCGCGTGATTTTCCTCTCTTATGAGAGCCCCAGTCTCGTACCTGCTTTATTAAATATATAAAATTTTAATATACAAACGTAACTTCAAAAGTAATCTGCTACTTTCTAGCGGTAGTTAGTAATTTACTCAATTACTCTTCATTTGAGTAATTTCTACTCTACTCAAGTTAATGTTGAGGCCAATACTCAGTAACTTAACTTAGTTATTTTTTGAGTAACTTGTACATGTCTGGAAAAAGGTAGCAGTTGAGAATTACTTACGAAAGACATTATAATATTATCAAATATAAAAAAATAGGACCGAGGATCGATCCCTGACCGACACCCGATGTCGAACAAAATAATGCGGAAAGGCTGTCAGCAACTCGAATAGTGTTCGAACGAGATGACGAATAGCTTATAAACCCCCTACATAAATCCATGCAAAATCTATGTTAAGACAGTTTACATAATAACAATTCATGACTAACTCTGTCGAACGCATTTGAGATATCAAAATGTATCGTATCTACCTCACCTCCATTCATAACAATAGGCACGACATTTTCTAAAATAAGTAGATATATTAGTCTTCACAGACCGGCCACTCCCGAAGCCATGCTGCAATGGTGTAATTTCCTCGAAGAAAATAAAGAGGCATTCGCGCATATAAAACAATCTCAGAAACCTTGAAAAACCCGCAAACTGACGAAACTGGACGATAATGTGTAACAACGAAGGCATCACCACTATTTAAACGGGATAAAATCACATATACTTTCTAAAATAACGGAAATGTCGTTGTTAAACGCCGAAAAAACAGAGGGACAAGAAGTTTACTTAAACGGTGGCGCACTCGCAACTAAAATTTATAGAAAACCACAGATCTCTTTTATCGCAGTGAATAACCTCAGTCATGAATACAACCGGTGTAGACCTTTATCATGAAATTCATACTCTTTTGTCGATAAGGTTATGGATGTGTCTCTTGTAAACCTCGTGCCTTTGGCCTTAATCTGAAACCCCTCGTGTACTTCTCTAGATATTTTATCTGGACGGAGAGCAGGGAGCAGGGCAGCGGCTGCAGTGCTTGGCCAGAGGTCATGATGGGGTTGCTCGAGTTGCCGCGTCATGTTCGCGGACGGGATCGTTAAGACATCGGCCTGTCTCACCAATGTAGACAGAACCGCATGGCATTAGGATTTCGTGCACAACTCCCATCGTGCATTCTGTGAATTTTTGCGGTTTTTTGTTTTGCGTTTGACTGCAACATCTGCGGGGTAGTTGATATTATGGCACAACTCTCGAAAGCTTGTTCGGTACCGAAACAAACACTGGTACGTCGTACCGGTCAGCCACGTTTTTTGAGGTTGTGGGTTATAGAGTGCACACACAGAAATACAACTGGCCTTATGGTGCTTCTATCACGAGATTGCCTATGTGCCCCACAAGAAGATTAAAGGGACACATAGGCAACCTCGTGATAGAAGCACATTAAAGCCAGTTAGTAGATTCGTATATGCACTACATACCGCACAAACTCAGGAAGCTGGCTGACCAGTTCGACGTTGCAGCGTTTCTTTTGGCACGCAACAAGCTGTCGAGACTATGCCGTAAAATCAACTTCCTCGAATATACAGCAGACAAATTCAAACCAAAACACCGCAAAAGCATTTAGAAGTATGCATGATGAAAGTTTGTACAAAATCCCAATGTCATGCGGTTCTGTATACATTGGTCAGACGAGTGTATGTTTTAATTATCGATCCCGGCCCGCATACATGACGTGGCAACACGAGCAAACCCATCAAGACATCTGGCCACTCACTGCAGCCGCTTCTTGCTCTCCGTCCTTTGACGACACCAAATTGTTGGCCAAATACCCAGATAAAGTAACTAGAGAGCTACTCGGAGCGTTTGAGATTAAAGTCAAATGCGCGAGGTGTACAAGTGACACATCAATAACCTTATTGGCTAAAGAATATGAATTTATTCATGCAACGCTATACCGGTTGTAGTCTTGACGGACGTTTTTCACGGATATATAAGATATTGTTTTTTTTATTAATGTTAGTTGAGTGTGCGCCAGTGTTTATGTCAACTTCTTGTCCCTGACTATTTTTCGGTGCTTGACAACGATCATGAATCAACTGGCCCAAATTTCCAGGAAAGGCGTTCGAACTTAGGAAGCTATTAAAATAAATTTAAGAATAGGAACAACAAGTTCACTATAGACTTTAATAATAAAACTCGGTATACTATCAGCACCACTAGAGACTTTGATTTCAGCTTACTAATCGCTTCGACAATTTCACCAGAATTAGCACGAAAAGACGACAACAAATTATGAGTTTATCTCATTGTACCCAGGGTGATAAGCCTGACGGCCAACAGGGTAACACTTGCTGAGATAGGCAGCAAAAGTATTTGCAACCTCGCCAGGTGATGAGTGATAAACGGGAGCGTTGTTTCCTGTCATCACGCAAGCAGATACTTACAGTAGCATCATCGTTATGCTGCTTCACGAACTGCCAAACTATTTTAGGTTGACGGTTCAGACTGTTTTTAATGCCGTAATGATGAAGCCGTTTATCATGCTTAAAAAGTTGTTCAGATAAGCTACGATATGTGCTAAACTTCTTGTGCCAGAGGACAAAAAACGGTATTTTTAAACAGTTTGTGAAAATGTCTCCTCTATTTAAGGCACAATTTTAGTTCTTTAGAAAACCAAACATGAAAATTTGTATGATATATTTGGAGCATTTTGAAATAAAACTGTCGATAGCCCTTTTAACAACCCAGGTAAGCGCCTCGGTAGCGTGATCAACATTTGACATATTAAGAACACTACTCAATCAAAACAATTATGTTCCTTTATAAACTCGAATATTTACATTTAAAAAAGCGGTAATTAGATGCCTTACACAACACGCGTAGCTTGAATGTAGGTGCAAGTCGACATTAAAAGTGGATGGAAATCATCAATCTGAACTGAAAAATGAGCGGACAAAATTAAACTTAAAATTGGATAATTGCGAAACAAGATCAAGCACATTTCCTACACAATTTTTTTACTCCAATTGAGTTGTTCGAGGCCACAACATTTATTCAAAGGTGTGGGAACCACGTGTTTCTCCGTCTCCCTATCTAGGCCTAGCACAAGCAGGCCGTAGGGACCGCGATGGCGGCGACTTCCCAGATACGGGGCAAGGCTGCAATCCTCGAAAAGGGCGGTGTCTACCTCGGACTTTTAGGTGAATGTGCCCCTGGCGCACCTTTGGGAATGGTTGTGGACGCGGCCCATCTGCGGGATAAGCCACACCAGCTATCCCGGGCGCGCCCATTTTCCGTAGGCTAGATACGCCGGCCGCGAACGACGGTCGGGACTCTTGGGTAGGGGGAGGCTCTGACCTCGGAGCCTCTTTCTTTTGAGCTTCCCCCTTCCCACGAATCTGCCGAATACGGCAGCGTGGGCCCCCTCTAGGTGAACCTGTCTAATACGACAGCGCCGACATTTTTCCGTTCTTTTCTTTTATTAGTTTAACCGACGGGCAAAGTGTGGTGGCGCATCCCATGCAAAAATGGTCTATCGTCGTCTATGGAAAATTATATGGCAGGCTATCACCCCTATGGCCCTCTATGGTAGGCCATAGAAATCCATCAATACAGCTACAGCCAGCTATAGGGAAAATCTATGTCCCTGTGTCTAAAAACTGAGACATGATAAATTTCTTTACCCGCCTATAGAAAATTATATGGCCCGGAGTCTAAAGTCTGGGAACCAACAAACTGTCTTTATCCGACTATAGAAAAATTTATGGCCTCGAGTATAAAGACTAGGAACCAATAAATGTTCTTTACACGCCTGTAGAAAATCACTACCGACACTTACTTTTTCAGGAAAAATGCTCCAGGTTGGAAAATTAAAGCACTATTAAATTTTTGTAATACCGGTGACAAAGCATGACCCGAAATATGTTTCCTGCTTTTGCAATGGGTCGTGAAAACCAGTAAGAATGTTTGTTTCAAAAATTCATTGAAATACTTGTGCAAAAGTTAAAATTAATTATTACCCCCAAAAGTGAAATTAGATTATACTGGCACCAAACAGCGCAATCAAGCAATAGCTCTCATCACTGCATTGTCAACATGATTAATCAAACTTATTAAAGTATATTAATTAAAGTTTATTTAATCAGCTTAATTATCTACATTTGCTTTTTCAGGGTGTTGAATTAAGGGATGGGGGCTTTTCCAAGAGAATATTCAAATAATGTATTAAGTACGAGTAATATTTGCTCCGCCTCTCCGTGTTTATATGCGACGAATGACGGCAGTCACCGGCCAAGTCGGATTCAAAAATAAGAATGACATATATAGAGGTGAGTGCGAACTTAGCGTACGTAGTGAGGGGTAGGGGTTCGGTGTCGCTGCGTTGTTGATGTTGTGTGGGGGGTTCTTCTGCTTGTGCTGTGTGTATCTTGTGTTTTGCAGTGATGTATATGTATCTACCATGCAGCGTTCAAACGTCGGGGGAACTTGTAAAGAAATATTTATTTTAGAGTGTGCTGGCTAAAGAGAGCCATAGGGAAAACCCACACAGCCTTCTTTAGCAGACCATATAATGGCTCAAGACATCAAATGAAAAGCCAAGGCAGCTATACATGCTGGCTATAGAGAGCCAGCCATTAGAAAAGCTGAAGAGCGCTATGGCTGGACACTTATGGGGCCATAGACAAATCTAAAGAGGCCTATAAAGACGACCATAAAAATGCTAGAGACTGCATAAAACTTTTTTAGCTAATTGGGCCAAATAGTTAAAGCCGACCATACAAAGAATTTTATAAAGCCGACCATAGGACATTTTTGCGTTTCGTCAGGTGATCGCCGTGCGGTCACTGGACGATATTCTGAAGCACGGCACTGGAAGTGTTCGTTGAGACACGACCGTAGAAGAGATGAGTTTTGATGCTGAGCAGAACGATCCTGGGTGTAAATATAGCGAATAGTTGTATATGCTTTCGCGGACTCTGCGGAGTCGGGCGGCGCGTCCGCCAGGCACTACTTGCCACTAACGTCGCGAAGCAACTTCATTTGAGGCGTTCTCCTTCACTTCCTTGTCGTCGTCTGTCAATACCTCAGTCTCCAGGTTTTTCACTAAATATTCAACTTCTTTTGTTGCAGACGGGCTTTGGCAGCCGGGCAGCGTACCCGCCGTGTCGAGAAACTCGTTCTTGTTGTTGACGACGTGTTGCCGTGAACAGTCTAGTATTGCTGTTGGCACGGGTGTTTTCCTTAGGAATGGTTTTGTCCTTGCTGAAGCTGATAAGCTCGTGATACGGCGCTTGACCTCTACGAACATTGCGCTTCAGGGTGGATGTCCTGGGTGGCTGGGAGGTGCGGTCGGTGCTCTCCTTGGTTCGCGTTGGCCAGGGCGGCACGCGGCTCCAAGACTTTTTGAAGTTAGGTCGCTGTGCTCTACCTGGCCACAGGCATTCGTGCTTTAGCCTGGGGTAAAAGCTAACATATTTGGAAAAATACAATGTTGGCGAGCCTGCTCCATGGCAGCCCTGCATCGTTTCAATATCGCAAGAAAGGACAGGGTGGCGCATTTGACATTTCACTTTACCGCAAATAGAAGAGATTAGGCATCGTTAGCAAAGCAGCTACAAAAGAGCTTTGCCTCGTCGAACAATCACCAACAAATCCATTGTCCGGGGTGACGCGAGTCAGCTTGGTATACACGGACATCTGTAACTGTTTTCACAGTAACTCCGCAAGCCCAGCCAGTGCGATGCACGTGACTCACAGCAGAAAAGACGCACTACGTGTCTCCTCTTTTATCACTGGAGCCTTGAGCACCCAGAGATTGGTCCTCGGTTGGACAGCTCGGCCTTGCACTCCAGAATTTCCGAAAGGTTTCTCTTGGGGAAAGGAGCGGGAGAGGGGGCAGAGCACAGGCTGCATTTCAGTGCCCGGCGGTTTGTGGGTCACTGACGCTTGGCCCACGAGGGAAAGACAACAATGCCAGAGGCAACGTCATCATCACGCAGGGCGCACCTGTCCCCAGCCGGACGGAAGATGGCCGCTTCCGCCGCTGTGACCAAGATGGCGTCAGGTGTCTTCCCGCTGCCTGGGGACTTGCTGTCATTCAAGGACTGCTGGGTGCCATTCCCAGACACACTTCGGTGTCACGGTGATCATGCTGCGGCCCCGGCCTACGGATTCCCGTCCCGATGCCCGAACCTCGCCTGCAAGACGTGGCATAGTGCGGCCCTGCCGGAGGTGGGCGCTCGTGCCGACTTACCAATGACTGTGCGCGCCATCGGATGACGCTCCGGCGTCGTCATTCCTGAACTTCGGCCAGGGCATCGTCCTGCCCCTGCGCCGCGGTGAGCTACGAACTTCAGCGCCGGGACCATCCCAGAAGACATTTTCTTTGTTGTTATCCCCGGCATGTAAGGTGTACCGGACGCGGTATTTTTTATTTTCTTCTTTTGTTTGAGAGCTCGGTAGGCCAATTTTGTTTTAGTCCTACCTTGGCCTTAAGGGAAAGGAGTGTGGGAACCGCGTGTTCCCCCGTCTCCCTATCTGGAGCCTAGCACACTGCAGGCCATGGGGACCGCGATCGCGACGACTTCCCAGATGCAGGGCAGGAGGCTGCATTCTTCGAAAGATGGCGGTGTCAGCAATACGTG